>JABUQX010027293.1:0-17500 GCA_015478945.1 Trachelipus rathkii | reverse complement strand
CTTCTTCTTCTTCTTCTTCTTCTTCTTCTTCTTCTTCTTCTTCTTCTTCTTCTTCTTCTTCTTCTTCTTCTTCTTATAAAAAAAAAGGAATCACCTAAAAATCACACTAAAAGTAACGTATCTCACAAGAAAGACGTTACCTAAAATTGACTAAAACTTTAGGAAGTTTCTACAAATTTCTTAATAATCAAATGCTCAAAGAAACATAAAATTTGACTCACATTTTGTTCTTTCCTAATATCAGTAACAAAACTGCTGATAAAAACACTTTTAAGAAGCTGAGATAACTGATAAAAGTTAACTTTCATGGAGATAATATATATATATATAATATTTATATATAATATATATATATATATATATATATATATATATATATATATATATATATATATATAAAAATATATAATATATATATATATATTTAATAATACATATATATATATATATATATATATATACTGTATCTTATATGCAAGCATATGTATATATAATAACCATGTATATATACTGTATGTAGCTATGCTAACTACATCATGCGCTCTTTGCTCTTGTATGTATGTAACCAACATAATATATATGTATAATAATATATGTAATAATAATATATATATATATAAATAATATATAATACATATATATGTAGTGATATACAATATAACAATAATAACTAATATGTTACTAATAATATGTATATATATAATAGTAATAATAATATAACTATATATATATATATATAATAATATATATGTATATTATATAGCATAATAATATAACTCTTTGCTATATATGCTCAATAACAATAATAACAATATGTATATAATATGTAACCAATATATATAATAATAATAATATATGTATATATATAATATATATTGTAGCAATAACTTCAGCATAATAATATAATATATATGCCAATAGCCTGTATACTCGCCATACGCTGTATAACAACATGCTCCAATAGCAACCAGCCATATGTAATATGCTGCTGCTCTTATGCATATACCAAATTATTTAATAATAATATGTATGTAATATATGTAATAATAACATATATATATATATATATGTAATATATATATATAATAATACATATAATAATATAGTAACTTATATATATATATATGCTATATATATATGTATATATATGCCTTGTAATATATATGGAAACAGCAGCAATAAATATATATACCGATATATATATACCCAAAGATATGTATAATATAACTAATATATATATAACATATATGTATGTAGCCTTAGCAATAGCCTTGTAGCATACAGCATAGCAGCCAACGCAGCAACTGCTGCTCTTAACATGAAGTAGCAATATGTGTATTAGCCAGCCAGCAGCAGCCAGCCCAGCCAGTATGTAGCAGCCTTAGCGCGCTTAGCACCAGCAGCAACCAGCCAACAACATATGCGCCATAATATATAGTAACCATAGCGCCAATTATATATATAGCTAGATATATATACAGGAGATAACAAACGAGATAACAAGTGGATAGCTCAGTATGAGGTATCTGTAAGAGCAGTGTACCCCATACTGAAAAATGGGCAAATGAGTATGGAGGCGAAAAGGGTGATTGATATTCGAGGGGTGTTAACACCGATTGTACTATAGGGGGTAGAGACATGGAGTACGACCACAAGAGAGGATAGTAGAATACAATTGGCGGAGATGTACATTTTGAGAGCGAAAGTGAGAAAGTGAGATAGACTAGAAGAGACAGACAAAGAAACGAAAAAAAAAAAAATAAGGGATGAGGTTGGAGTGAACGCTATATTGAATATTAAATAAGAAGGATGCATCCAAATTGAGGTGGTGGTTACATCTGGAGAGGATGCAGGAGGGGAGTGGTCAAGAGAGAAGATGGGGTGGAGACTGGAGGGAACAAGACCAAGAGGAAGACCTGGGATGAGATTGGAGAGTTCGGTGGAGGATTCATTGAGAATACTTGTAATGCAGTCGTTGCGGGAGTTGAGAGAAGAGGAAATGCTGGAAGATAGAGGAAGATGGAGAGGAGCGCTAGCCCCGATGACAGGGTCTTAACCCCTCCTGCGAGCGGTTGTAACTTGTAAGTAATATATATATATATATATATATAATATATATATATATATTTTCTATATAATAATAATAATATATATGCTGATATATCTTCTCTCTCCTATATCTATATATGGATCTATCTACATCTAATATATATATGAATATTGATTGATATAGCTAGAATCATAATGGGGTTTGTCACATATATATATCATGTTAGTGTCATATTTTGAATACTTAAAACGAAGACATTTTTCAGATTACGTTACGAGGGTCGGGCCGTCCTATTATTATCATTATTATTATTATTATTATTATTATTATTATGATTATTATTATTATTATTATTATTATTATTATTATTATTATTATTATTATTATTATTATTATTATTATTATTATTATTATTATTATTATTATTATTATTATTATTATTATTATTATTATTATTATTATTATTATTATTGGGACCTAAAGTACAGTCGTATTTTAAAATCCTTATCCAAAATTTCCAGGAATTCTTTAAATAAAATTTTTCTCCATCACATGTAATCACGTACAAAGCATAATCACACAAACATACATGAAATTATGTGCACGTATGAGCACACACGTACATGGTCACTTACTTGCTCACTTTCATTCAGGGCTGCGGAACTGGTAATTAATTTGCCGGTACCAACTAGGGCTTCGGATCCATCATTTTAAAATTATCCGGCTCCGGCTCCGGCTCATCCCAAAATCTTGAAACTCCTGCTCCGGTTCCAGCTCCAGTTCCATCCAAAAACCTTGCTACGCAGCTCACCATCCGCTCCAGTTCCATCAAAACGCTACATCGGCTCTGCTCCGTCTCCAGTTCCATCAAAAACCTTACTACATCGGCTCACTGCTCCCTCCAGTTCCATCCAAAACCTTGCTTCACCGACTCCTGCTCCTGCTCCTGCTCCAGTATCATCCAAACCCTTGCTACATTGGCTCCTGCTCCTGCTCCAGTTCCATCCAAAACCTTGGTACACCGGCTCCTGTTCCAGCTCCAGTTCCATCCAAAACTTTGCTACACCGACTCCTGCTCCGGCTCCAGTTCCATCCAAAACCTTGCTACACCGACTCCTGCTCCGGCTCCAGTTCCATCCAAAGCCTTGCTACACCGACTCTTGCTCCTGCTCCAGTTCCATCCCAAACCTTGCTACATCGGCTCCTGCTCCGGCTCCAGTTCCTTCCAAAACCTTGCTACACCGGCTCCTGCACCGACTCCAGTTCATTCCAAAACCTTGCTACACCGACTCCTGCTCCGGCTCCAGTTCCATCCAAACCTTGCTACCCGACTCCTGCTCCTGCTCCAGTTCCATCCAAAACCTTGCTACACCGACTCCTGCTCCTGCTCCAGTTTCATCCAAAACCTTGCTACATCGGCTCCTGCTCCTGCTCCAGTTCCATCCAAAACCTTGGTACACCGGCTCCTGTTCCAGCTCCAGTTCCACCCAAAACTTTGCTACATCGGCTCCTGCTCCGGCTCCAGTTCCATCCAAAACTACACCGGCTCCTGTTCCGGCTCCAGTTCCATCCAAAACCTTGCTACACCGGCTCCTGCTCCGGCTCCATTTCCATACAAAACCTTGTAAACCGGCTCCGGCTCCGGATCGCCCCGGCTCCGCATCCATGTATATATATGTACAGCTTTGTATTTACCTACACACATATATAAAGCTAATTGCTATTCTTATATTTATTAAATATTTTGGGGTATTGGGTAAAAAAATTGAGAAGGGGAGCCTTAAGTGGAAGGGGGAGAGGGGGTAGAGAGCGTGGGGATAGTAGTTGGTTTGGTTTTAAGAGTTATGCATTTTAAAAAATATAAAAATAGTCATTTAAACAACATCCTTTTTTTATTACAATTGTTATTTTTTTTAATGCAAAATATTTATAAAAATTTTGCCTACGATGATGGCTCATCACCCAAAAAAAACTCCTCAGTCTAAATTAATAATAATAATAATAATAATAATAATAATAATAATAATAATAATAATAATAATAATAATAATAGTATGTATAGTTATAATAATAATAATAATAATAATAATTCTAATAATAATAATAATAATAATAATAATAATAATAATAATAATAATAATAATAATAATAATAATAATAATAATAATAATAATAATAATAATAATAATAATAATAATAATAATAATAATAATAAATCACTACTACAACTACTACTACTACTATACTACTACTACTACTACTACTACTACTACTACTACTAATAATAATAATAATAATAATAATAATAATAATAATAATAATAATAATAATAATAATAATAATAATAATAATAATAATAATAATAATAATAATAATAATAATAATAATAATAATTTAATTCAAATATCATATTGAATTTAAAAATGACAATAAATTGTTACTTTGAATGTGATATTACTATTTCACAATCGGATATAAAATAATAATTCTGTGAAAAACATTTCGACGAAATAATAATAATAATAATAATAATAATAATAATAATAATAATAATAATAATAATAATAATAATAATAATAATAATAATAATAATAATAATAATAATAGTAATAGTAATAATAATAATAAAAATATTAGTACAATAATAATAATAATAATAATAATAATAATAATAATAATAATAATAATAATAATAATAATAATAATAATAATAATAATAATAATAATAATAATAATTACATTTGTTATAATAATAATAATAATAATAATAATAATAATAATAATAATAATAATAATCTTGTTGATGTTGCAATAATAATAATAATAATAATAATAGTAGAACATTTATATTTCTAATAAGAATAATAATGAGATCAATAAAATTAATATGTAATTACAATAATACGTATGAATACAATAAAATAATATAATATAAAATATTAATATTAATAATATAATAAGAAATAATATTAATACTAATATTAATTATAATAATAAAAGTAATAATAATAATTACATTTTGTTATAATAATAATAACAATGCAATTACAATAATAAAAGGTAATATTAATAATATTAATTTAAAAGAATAATAAATAAAAAAAATAATAATAATAATAATAACAACTAATAATAATAATAATAATAATAATAATAATGTATATTAATAATAATGATAATAATAATAATAATAATAATAATAGTAATAATAATAATAATAATAATAATAATAATAACAACATTGCCATATTAAAAATAATAGCTGTAACACTAATTTTAAAAAAATATATATATTTTTGTTATAATTTCTTTATTATTTATAATAATAATAATAATAATAATAATAATAATAATAATAATAATAATAATAATAATAATAATAATAATAATAATAATAATAATAATAATAATAATAATAATAATAATAATGCAGGCATTAGAGAAGTTCTTAAAGTGCGAGTATTATTCAAAGTTCTTATTCTAAAAATAGTTACATTTGTATTAATTACAAAAATAATAATAATAATAATAATAATAATAATAATAATAATAATAATAATAATAATAATAATAATAATAATAATAATAATAATAATAATAATAATAATAATAATAATAATAGATATGACCAATTTTGGTAGTAGTTAAAATAAAAATTATATTATTAATAGTTATTACAATTATTTTGATGATGATTGTAATAAAAATTATTTTAATAGTTATGATATTAAAGTAATGATATTATTATTGTTGTTATAGTTTTACAGCAAATATGAAAAGCGTAAATTAGAGGTAATAATAATAATAATAATAATAATAATAATAATAATAATAATAATAACTAATGATAATAATAAATGACAAGTAATAATACTCCTGATAATAATAATGATAATAATTATTATTATTTACATAGTAGAAGGTTGATGTCATTACTTATTATTATTTATATTATTATTATTATTATTATTATTATTATTATTATTATTATTATTATTATTATTATTAACCATTATTATATGGTGTTAAGTTTAAATGACTGGAAATATTTCAGTTAAGTGTATAACTATATTTTTATATATATCCGCTAATATATGTATATATTTATATGTATATGTATGTATATATATGTATCATATACTGTACTCTCCCTCTATATGTATATATATATATACCTGTATAGCAACATATACATTATTGTATATATCATGCTGCCATATATATATACTTCTGCTGTATATATAGCCTTGTGTATATCGGAACTATATATCATCACGAAAAGTGAGTAATTAGTTAGGTTACGGTTGAAATATGTTAGATTAGGATTTCAGATATTTATTGTAATAGAAAGTTAAAAGGTAAAAGGTTTCCAACAATAATAAGTGAATTCCATAAAAGTGGATTGAGTGGATTCCTTATGGATACGAGTGCTGATATCTGCTAATATATATTGTAGATGTATATCCTCATTATGTGGATATTTGAGGATATAATTAAATACACCCCCATTAGTTTCCCCATAGTGCAAAATCCTGGTTTATGAGAGTTGGGATATCTGCTAATATATATATATATATATATATATATATATATATATATATATATATATATATATATATATATATATATATATATATATATATATATTTTGTTTATTTATATATATATACATAATCTACTTACTGACATTTAACATAATTTTATATCATATATATATATCATATATGTATATATGCTGCTATCACATATATCTTATACTTTCCTCTTATATATACTCTATTCTTTGCTGTTATGGAATATTATATATATATCTAATATATAATATATATATATATATATTAGATGTATATTCTTCATTAATATGTAGATATTTGTGGATGTAATTAAATATATCCCGTTAGTATCACCATAGTGTAAGATCCTGGCATATAAGAGTGAATATATCTGATTGCAGATATATATCCTCATATATGCGGATATTTGTGGTTATAATTAAATTCATACCATTAGTATCCCCATAGTGTAAGATCATGGTAGATGCTAGTGGAGATAGCTGCTAATGTATATTGTAGATATATATCCTCATTATTGTGTATATATTTGTGGAGTTAAAAATATATATCCCCAAAGTATCCCCATAGTGTAGACAAATATTTATATTCAGTATATATATGTGGGAATATTTGTTACCAGCCACGCTGAAGCACTTAAAATTTGTATACTTAAGAAAGACAAAACCCTTCTCCCCTTGTGAGGGAAAGAGGGGAGAGACGAAGGAGGGGGGCGAGGCAGCGGCAGGCAGGCAGGACAGCAGGCAGGCAGGCAGGCCGGCAGAAGGCAGGCAGCAGGCAGGCAGGCATTTGATTAATGACTCGAATGTTATATTACTTTTATTTTTATACAAGTGTTTATTTCACGATTTTTACTTCTTTTTCACAATTACCTTTTTATAATAGCTACGAATATAAATTCACCGTATCACATAACTTATGAATCCAGAGTTCTTTTTGTTTATTTCGTAAAATTGCTTGAAACGTAGGAAAATCGTACACGAGTATGGTTCTTTTTTACGAAGGCATTCACGCAGCCAGGCTAGGCAGCAGGTAGGTGCAGGCAGGCAGTCAGCGCAGGCGCAGGACAGGCAAGCAGCAAGAGGCAGAGCAGAGAGGCAGGCAGGCCAGCAGGCAGGCAGGCAGGCAGCACATTCACCAGCAGGCAGGCAGGCGGGCAGGCAGCAGAGCAGCAGGCGCAGGCGGCAGGCAGGCAGCAGCAGGCATCCAGGCAGGAGGCAGCAGGTAGGCAGCAGGCAGGAGCATGAGGTAGGAGGCAGCAGCAGGCAGGAAGGAGGCAGGCAGGGGCAGGCAGGCAGGCAGCAGGCAGGAAGGCAGCAGGCAGCAGGCAGAAGGCAGGAGCAGCAGGTCGGCAGGCAGGTTCATTGAAATAAACTTAATAGCGATTTTAATAAAGTAATATTTTCGTATAGTAAAAGGTTTTTTTTCACGAAATTACTCTTTTTCCACAAGTTACATTTTTATAAAGTATCGAAATATAATTCACTGTATCACATTGAATTATGAATCGGTTGAATACTGTGTTTAGTTTGTAAATGAGACATTGATAAGTCCCAAAAATATTATAAAATATTTTTTTTTTCGTGTTATTTCACTGTATCACATTACTATGATCCCAGAGTTCAATCTAAAGTGCATCTCCGTTAAAAAATCTATTCGTAAAAGGGGACATGAAAAATGTCCAAATAATAAGATATTTGTTATTCGAAGCAGGCAGGCAGAGGCAGAGGCAGGCAGGCGGCAGCAGCAGGCCAGGCAGCAGGAGGCAGCAGGGGCAGCAGGCAGGCAGGCAGGAGGCAGGCAGGCAGGCGGCAGGGCATCAGCAGCAGACAGCAGAGCAGGAGGCAGGCAGGCAGAGGCAGGCAGGAAGGCAGGAGGCAGGCAGGCAGCAGCAGGCAGCAGAGCGGCGGAGCATAGAGCAGGAGAGGTGGCAGCAGGAGGCGAGCAGGAGGCAGGCAGGTATGGCAGGAGGCAGGCAGGCAGGCGGCAGGCAGGCAGAGGCGGGCAGGCAGGCAGCAGGCAGAAGCAGCAGCAGAGGCAGGAGGAGGCAGACATAGAGGCAGGCAGGCAGCTTGAGGCAGAAGCAGCAGGACAGGCAGGCAGCAGGAGGCAGGCGGCAGGCAGGAGGCAGGCAGGCAAGGCAGGCAGCAAGGCAGGCGGGCAGGCAGGGCAGGCAGGCAGGCAGCGGAGGCGACAGGCAGGCCAGCAGGCAGGCAGGCATGCAGCAGGGTTCATTGAAATAACTACTTATCAATGTATAATATTACTATTCTAACTATCAACAAAGTGTTCTAATTTCACGGATTTTCTTCTTATCCCATACCTTTCATAATAGCTATCGAAAATAAATTACTGATCACATATACACAATCAGCAGTCAAGGCTGCATCAACAGAAAACCTTAAAAAATCTATTCGTAACATGGCGACATGAGAGAATGTTTACATCAAGAATGTCACCGACCTTGTTTGCAGGCATGGCGGAATGCAGGCGGCAGGCAGGCGCAGGCAGCGGAACAGCAGCAGGCAGGACGGGAGGCGGGACACAGGAGGCAGTCGGCGCGCAGCAGGCAGCAGGGCAGGCAGGCAGTAGCAGGCAGGCAGCAGGGGCAGGCAGGCAGCAGAGAAGGCAGCAGAATGCAGGCATGGGATACAAGCTGGCAGGCCGCCGGGCGTGTATTTATATTGGCGATGCGCAACGTGCATAGTCGCAGGCAGGAACAGGCGGCAGGCAGGCAGCAGGCAGGCAGGTAGGCAGATCAGCAGGCAGCAGGAGGCAGGCAGGCAGGCGCAGAAGGCAGGCAGGCAGGCAGTTCATGACAATAATACATATCGATGTATAAATTTACTATATCAAGCCAACAATTGTACCCCCCTCAGTGACCCCTATATCTCTGTAATAAGTGGCGCAACTTTTTATAAAATAGATAACGTTAAAATAAACTGGCTAAACTATGGCTATGATGATTACGGTCCGGCTGATTCTTCCATCGTGGAGGAGTTGGGACATGGACTAAAATGTCAAAAAAAAATATAGAATATTTAGTCATTCGCAGTAGCATTATTCATGGCAGTAGGAGGCAGTTCGGTAGGAGGCAGGCTCAGGCAGGCACAGGCGGCGAGCAGCAAGAAGCAGACAGGAGGCAGGCAGGCAGGCAGACAGGCAGGCAGCAGGCAGGCAGCAGGCAGCAGCAGGCAGCAGGCAGGCAGCGGGCAGGCACTCTACCAGAAGCAACAGCAGCAGCTCAGCAGCAGGCCACTCAGCAGGCAGGCAGGCAGGTCAGGCAGGCAGAGGCAGAGGCAGCAGGCAGGCAGGCAGGCGGCAGGAGGCGCCAGCCAGGACCAGGCAGGCACGCCAGCAGCAGCAGGAAGGCGGTAG
The DNA here is from genome assembly GCA_015478945.1 of Trachelipus rathkii. NCBI lineage: Eukaryota > Metazoa > Arthropoda > Malacostraca > Isopoda > Trachelipodidae > Trachelipus > Trachelipus rathkii. The sequence continues at coordinate 7,501 of JABUQX010027293.1, read as the reverse complement.
AAGGCAGGCGGCAGAGAGAAGCAGAGGCAGGGAGGCAGGAGGAGCAGTTCATTTTGAAATACACTACAATATCGATTTTATTTACTTTTAAGTTCATACAAGGTTTTTTTTCAAGATTTACTTTCTTTTTACTCAAACTGTAGACAAAGGTTTAGTGAATAAAATTGAGAGTATCACATACTTATGAATCCCAGAAGTTGAATCTCGGTGTTTATTTTGTAAAATGGGAGTGAAAAATGTCCCAAAAATATATAAAGATATTTGTTATTCGTGAAATTTCAACTTATCCTCGTCTCAATTTTAAAAGTGCATACTCGTTAAAATCTATTCGTAGAAATGGAATGGAAAATGTCCCAAATAATACAAATATTTGTTATTTCGATTGCAGGAGCAGGCAGGCCGCAGGCAGAAGGAGGGCAGGCAGCGAGCAGGCAGCGCAGGCAGGCAGGCAGGAAGGCCGGCGGCAGGCAGGCAGGAAGCGCAGGAGCAGGAGGCAGGCAGCAGGAGGAGGTTTAGGAGGCAGCAGACAGCAGCATCAAAGGCAGGAGACAGCAGCGAGCAGGCAGCAGCAGGCAGGCAGGCAGCAGGAAGGCAGGCAGGCAGGCAGGCAGGCAAAACAGGCAGGCAGGCAGGCAGGCGGCAGGCAGGAAGGCAGGAGGCAGGCAGGCAGGAGTGCAGGCAGGCAGGCAGGCAGGGCAGGCAGGCGGCAGCAGAGCAAGCAGAGGCACAGGTTTTCATTGAAAAAATAAACTTTTTACCATTTGATTTCCATTTTATATTGAATAAGTTATTTTCTTTTTTTAAAGTGAGTTGTTATTAATTGCACGATTTTATTCTTTTTTCCCAAGTTATCTTTTTATACTAGCTATCGAATTAATAAATTCACTGTATCACATTACTATGCATCCAGAGTTCAAATCTGAAGTGCATGCCTCCGTTCAAATTTATTCGCAAATGACATGGAAAATGTCCAAACTATTAAGAATATTTGTATTCGCAGGCAGGCAGCAGCGGCAGGCAGCAGGCAGAGCAGGACAGCAGGCAGGCAGGCAGGCGGCAGGCAGGCAGGCAGGCAGCAGGCAGCAGGCAGCAAGCAGGGCAGAGGCAGGCAGGCAGGAGAGGCAGAGCAGGCAGGCAGGCAGTGCAGGCAGCAGGCGCAGGCAGGTAGCAAGCAATACAGCAGCAGCAGCAGGCGGCGCAGCAGAGGCAGGCAAGAGAGGCAGCTAGAGAGCAGGCAGCAAGGCTAGCAGTTCATTGAAATAACTAGTATTGATGTTATATTTACTATTTAAATTCAAACAAAGTGTTTATTTCACGATCTTTACTTTTTTTTCCAATTACCTTTTTATAATAGCTATCGAAATCAATTCACTGTATACTACTTTGAATCCAGAGTTAAACTCACGTTTGCATCCTCGTTAAAAATCTATTCGTTTAAATGGACATGGAAAATGTCCCAAATATATAAAATATTTGCTATTCGCAGGCAGACATCGCAGGCAGGCAGGCAGCAGGCAAGCAGCAGCTCGGCGGGACGGCCCGGCAGCAGAAGGCAGGCGGCGCTGCGGCGGCCGAGGCTTGCTGGGCAGCCACGCCCGCGAAGCCGGCAGGCACGCAGGCAGGCGGCAAGCAGTTGCAGGCAGGCAGCAGGCGCACCAGGCAGCAGGCAGCAGGGCAGAGAGGCAGAAGAGAGCAGGAGAGAGGCTAGGCAGCAGTTCATTTGAAATAACTACATATCAATGTTATATTTATATATTAAGGATCTACAAAGTGTTTATTTTACGATTTTTCCTTCTTTTTCCAATATCTTTTAGAGATCTTAGAAATTCACTGTTTCACATAACTTATGAATCCCAGATTAAAACTTTTGGTTTTTTTGTAAAAATGGGCATGCAAAATTGTTACAAAAATATAAATATTTGTTATTCGCAGCGCAGTTCAGCAGCAGGTAGCAGGCTGTTTTGGTAGCAGGCAAGTCGTCGGAGGCAGGCATGCAGGAGGCAGGCAGGCAGGCGGCAGGAGGACAGGCAGGCAGGCAGGCGGAAGGGCAGGCAGGCAGGCAGCAGGCAGGCAGCAGGCAGCAGGCAGCAGGCAGGCAGGAGGCAGGCAGGCGGCAGCAGGAGCAGGCAAGGCAGCAGGCAGGCAGAGCAGCAGCAGTGCATTTGAAATAACTACATATTGAGGTTACAGTAACTATTCCACTCAAAAGAAGTTGTGTCTTTTTTCCATTCACTTTTTATGACGCAGTACTTGGTATTCATGTAAGAGGTACTTATGAACTCCAAAATTCAATCCTTTTGTTTATTTCGAAAATGGGACATGATGCATAAATTATATAAGAATATTTTTATTCGCAGCAGCTTCAGCAGGCAGGTAGGCAGCCAATTAGGTAGGCAGGTATTCGTCAGGCGGAGTTCGACGAAGCAGGCAAGCGGCAGGCAGGAGGCAGGCAGGCGGCGGCAGGCAGGCAGCAGGCAGCAGGCAGCAGGCAGCAGGCAGCAGGCAGGCAAGAGGCAGCGTCAAGCCGCGGCAGAGCAGGCAGGCAGGCGGCAGGCAGCCAGGCAGGAGCAGCAGGAGCAGGCAGCAGCAGGCAGGCAGCGCAGGCAGCAGGGCAGGCAGCAGGCAGCAGGCAGGAGGATAGGCAGGCAACAGCAGCAGCAGGCAGGTGGCAAGCAGCATTGAAAATAACTAATTTTTGAAAACTTTTATTTCTAATTTAAGTTCATATAACGGGTGTAAGTGGTTTTTACATCATTTAAATGTTCAAAATATATAGCTATGAATATAATTCACATTACATAACTGTATAAATCGGGAGCTCCGTCTTTCTGTTATTCGTAAATGGAATGAAAAATGTCCCACAAAAGAATATATTAGCATATTTGGTATTCGCAGGCAGGCATTCAGGCAGAGGTAGCGAGTAGGTAGCAGTAGGCAGGAGCAGGCAGAAGGAGGGCAGCAGCAGGCAGGCAGCAGTCGAGGCGCAGAGAGGCAGCAGGCAGCGCAGGCGGCAGGCAGGCAGGCAGCATCAAGCAGGAGGCAGGCAGGCAGGCAGTTCATGAAATATTAATATCGATGTTATATTTACTATTTAAGTTCATTACAAAGTGTTTATTATACGATTTTTACTTCTTTTTTCCCACAGATTACCTTTTATTAATACTATCTAGGGTATTGTTTTATTTAATTATGCATCCAGAGTTCAAATGCTGCAGTGCATGCCTCCGTTAAAATCTATTCGTAAGTTCAATGAAAATGTTCCAAAATATATAATATATTTGTTATTCGCGGCAGGCATGCAGCGTAGGAGGCAGGCAAGAGGCAGCCAAGACAGAGGCAGCATGTAAATAACTAATATCGATGTTATATTACTATTTAAGTTTCATGACAAGTGTTTATTTGACGATTTACTTCTTTGTTCCCAATTACATTTTTATTAATAGCTTATGAAAATATTCTTTATCCCATTACTTATTGAATCGAGTTCAATCTGCAGTGCATGCCTCCATCTGTGGAAAATCTATTCGTAAAATGGGACATTGGAAAATTATCCAAAAATATATAAGAATATTGTTAATTCGCAGGCAGCACGCAGGCAAGCATTTTAAGCAGGCAGGCAGTCGGCAGGCAGGCAGGCATGCAGGCAGCAGGCAGGCAGGTAGCAGGCGGCAGGAGGCAGGCAGGGAGGCAGCAGGCAGGAGCAAGAGGGCAGGCAGGCAGGCAGGCAGGCAGGAGGCAGGCAGGCAGGCGGCAGGCAGTCATTGAATTAACTACATATCGATGTTATATTTATATTTAGTTCATCCCTCCGTGTTTATTTCACGATTTTATTTTTTTTCCAAATTACCTTTTTTGAATAGCGTATCGAATAAATTCACTGTATCATTTACTTATGAAATCCCAGAGTTCAAATTTTACAGTTGCATGCTCCGTTAAAATCTATTTCGAAAATGACATGACAAGTCAAAATATATAAGAATATTGTTATTCGCAGGCAGAGGCAGGCAGGCAGGTAAGCAGGAAGGCAGGCGGCAGGCAGGCAGGCAGCAGGCAGCAGGCAGCAGGCAGGCAGACGGCAGGCAGGCAGGTAGGCAGGCAGGCAGGCAGCAGCAGCGGCAGGCAGGCAGGCAGGCAGCAGGCAGCAGGAGCAGGCAGGCGGCAGGCATGCCGGCAGCAACAGCAGTTAGGCAGGCAGGGCAGGCGCGGCAGGCAGGCAGGCAAGCAGGCAGGAGGCAGGAGCAGCAGGAAGTAAGGCAAGCGTTGCAGGCAGGCAGCAGGCAGCAGGCAGCAGGCAGGCAGGCAGGAAGGGAGGCAGGCAGGCAGGCAGAGGCAGGCAGGCAGGCAGGCAGTGCAGTGAACATTTTAACTAAATATCAGTTATATTTACTGTATACATATACTATTCAAATATTTCCGTATTTATTCTTTTTTCACAATTACCAACTTTAAAAATAGTATTCGTAAAAGAAAAATTAAATACGCCTTATGTCCATGTTGAATCTGAGGTTATTTCGTAAAATGGACATGAAATAACCAAATATCATAAGAATATTTGTTATTGAGTCAGGCAGGCAGGAGGCAGGCAAGGCAGGCAGCAGGCAAGCAGGCAGGCAGGCAGGCAGCAACAGGCAGCAGGCAGGCGAGCAGGCATGCAGGCAGGCAGATAGTTAATTACATATCGATGTTATATTTACTATTTAGGTTCATACAACTTATTTCACGATTTTAATTCTTTTTTTCCCATTACTTTTTTTATAGCTATCGAATAATTCATTGTATCACATAACTTATGAATCCAGAGTTCAATCTAGCAAGTGCATGCCTCCGGTTAAAAAACATTTAAAAGGACATGGAAATGATCGCAAAAATATATAGAAATATTGCTATGTCGAGGCAGCAGGCAGCGCAGCAGGCAGACTTAGCCGCATGCAGGTGGAGCAGAGTAGCAGGAATCAGGCAGCAGCAGGCAGGAGGTAGAGCAGTCAGGCAGCAGGCAGGTAGCAGCAGCAGCAGGCAGACGAGGCAGGCAGAGAGGCAGCAGAGAGCCAGAGGGGGCCCCCCCCCCCTGGCAAACAGCTGGCAGTTCATTGGAATAACTACATATCGATGTTATATTTACTATTTAAGTTCATACAAGTGTTTATTTCACGATATTACTTCCGATTTTCACCAATTACCTTTTTAAATAGCTATCGAATATAATTACAGTATCACATAACTATGAATCCAGGTTGAAATCTGATGTTAATTATGTAAAATGGAACATGAAACGGCTCCAAAATATATAAATATTTTGTTATTCGCAGAGGCAATCAGCAGCAGTAGCGGCAGTATTTAGCAGGAAGGTAGTCAGGCAGGCAGGCAGGCGAAGTGCAGGCAGGCAGGGCGCAGGGCGGCAGCAGCGGCAGTCAGGACAGGCAGGCCTTGCAGGAGGCAGTTCATTGAAATAACACCATATCGCGATATTATATTTAATATTTAAGTTCATAAGTGTTTATTTTACTATTTTAATTATTACTTGCTGTTACTTTTAATAATAGCTAGCTAAATTAAATTTCACTGTTAACCCATTACTTTAGATTACCAAGTTCTGGTTGATATGACTCGTCAAAATATTTTGGGGAAATTCCCAAAATATTAAACCCTGCAATGCGTCATTCGCAAGTAGCGCAGGCAGGCAGAAGCAGCAGGGCAGAAGCAGGCGGCAGGGCGGCAGGCAGCCGGAGGCAGGAAGGCGGCAGGCAGGCAGGCAAGCAGGCAGGTAGGCAGGACAAACAGCAGGCAGGCAGAGGCAGCATGCAGTCAGCAGCAATTGAAATAACGTAATTTCGATGTTATATTTACTATTGAAGTTCATACAAAGTGTTTATTCCGATTTTACTTTTTTGTTTCACAATTACCTTTTTATAATAGCTATCAAAATAAAATTCACTGTATCACATAACTTATAAATCCCAGAGTTCAAATCTTCGTTTCAATGAAACTAACTGAAAATGTCCAAAATATATAAAGCCATTTGTTATTCGCAGAGCAGGCAGCAGGACAGACAGGCAGGCAGCAGAAGAGGCAGGAGGCAGGCAGGCAGGCAGCAGGCAGGCAGTTCATTGATAAAACCACATATCGATGTTATATTACATTTAATATTACAAAGTGTTTATTCAGATTTTACTTCTTTTTTCCCAATTACTTTTTTATTAAAGCTATCGAAAATAAAATTCACTGTATCCATTAATTATGAATCCCAGAGCTCAATCTGCAAATGCATGCCTCCGTTAAAATCTATCCGTAAAATGACAGGCAAATATCCAAAAATTATAAAATATTTGTTAATTCGAGGCAAGCAGGCAGGCAAGGCATTGTAAGGAGGCAGGCAGGCGGCAGGCTCAGAGGCAGACAGGCAGGCAGGCAGACAGCAGGCAGGGGCAGGCAGTCAGGAGGCAGGCAGGAGCAGACACGCACAGCAGCGAACAGGCAGGCATGAATTAACTACATATATTATAATATTACTATTTCAGTTCATACAAGTGTTTATTCACGATTTTACTTCTTTCTTCACAATTACCTTTTTATAATAGTTATAGAATATTAAATTCACTAATCACTTGCAAAAGGTTTTCCTTCAACTCTTTTGTTTATTTCGTAAAAATTGACATGAAAATGTCCAAAATATAGGAATATTTGTGATTCGCAGGCAGGCATTCAGGCAAGAGTAGGCAGAGATAGTGGCAGCAGCAGTCAGCAGGAGCAGGCAGGCAGCAGGCAAGCAGGCAGGCAGCGCAGGCAGGCAGCAGGCAGGCAGCAGGCAGGCAGGCAGAGGCAGGCAGGCAGCAGCAGCAGCAGCAGGCGGCAGGCAAGCAGGCAGGCAGCAGGAGCAGGCAGACAGAGGCAGCAGGCAGGGCAGGGAGGGCAGTAGCAGCAGGCAGGCAGGCAGAAGGTAGCAGGCAGGCAGGCAGGCGAGAAGAGCAGGGCAGCAGGCAGGCAGAGGAGGCAGCAGGAGAGGGCAAGGCAGCAGGCAGGCAGGCAGGCAGGCAGAGAGGCAGGCAGGCAGAGGCAGTCATTGAAAAGTGAAATATACATGATGTTATATTTATATTTTAAGTTCATACAAAGTGTTATTTCACGATTTACTTCTTTTTCAATTATTTTATAATAGCTAATCGAAAATAATTCACTGTATCACATTAACTTGATCCAGAGTTCAATCTTTCAAGCTTGCATGCCTCCGTTAAAAACACTATTCGTTAAAATGAGACATGGAAAATAGTCAAAGTCAATATATAGCAATATTTGTTTAATACGCAGCAGGCAGCAGCATTAAACGCCGACAGCGAGGGCGGCAAGGCCAGGCAGCGAGGACAGCGCAGCGCAGGCAGGTACGAGCAGGCAGGCAGCAGGCAGGCAGGCAGGCAGCGCAGGCAGGCAGAGAGACAGCAGCAGGCAGGCAGGCGGTCAGGCAGGCATTGCAGCAGGCAGGCAGCAGGCAGAGCAGCAAGGCAGAGAC
>JABUQX010027292.1:80000-82483 GCA_015478945.1 Trachelipus rathkii | reverse complement strand
CGTGAAGCTCTAGGGTGGATTTCTGACTGAGGCGAGTTTCCTCCCATAATAGCGTATAAAGGGGGTGTAATGCTGGGCTTTCTTTTCGACTTTTGTCATTATATTCTTCTACTACTTTTTCTGTTTCCGGTGCATGTTACGCACCTTTACACCGTAGCCTTAGGGGTAAGGTGCGTTCCTTTCTCTTAATAAAGAATATGCAATTAGTCTCTTTTATTTCTCTGAAAACTAAGATTTTTTATGATTTCCATTAGGTTAGGTTAGCGTTTGGGTTAGGTTAGGTTAGCTCACCCCAAGGTCCAATGGTTTTTATTCTTAATTCTCAATATCTATTGGTGAACTCGTCTACCATTTATCTATTCATCTTAAACTTTGAAGGTAGAAGATGCAGCTCTTCGTATTCCCTGAACACCACTGGGGATGAACTCAATATACTAGATTTTTTCTTAAATTTCAAATATTTCTTCTTTACACTGTTATCTTGTTCTATCTCCTTAAAATTTCTTCCGCAGGTAAAACCTCCTTTCTTCGGAAAGCAAGGAAAGTTTAGCATTTCAGTGCTGCAAACTGGGTGAACTTGTCAGTACTTCGTTTGAATTTTTCTGTTGTAACGATTAATTACTACTAGCTTTCTTCTCGAGTATGTAGTTTGCCTAACGAGATGTTCTCTAAGCGATATAGTCGGTGGTTTTCACTGGTGGGGGCGCGTACCCCTTGGGGTGCGTCATCCGAAATACCAGGGTCGTGCGCAAACAAGCGCGAAGAAAAAACCTAAATTTTATTTAGTGTTATTTTATACACGCTGTTTCAAAGAGGTTTACACCAAAAAAAGATTATATATATATATATATATAATACTATATTATATATTATATTATATATATATATATATATAATATATATATATAATATTATAATATATATATATTAATATATAATATATATATATATATATATATAATATATATTACTATTATATATATATAATATATATATATATATATATTATATTATTATATATATATATATTTATTAACTTATTAACTTATTTTCCCTAGTGTTGTTTTAGTGTTCATTGCTTTCCTAATATTTTTTTACGTATCTATCATATTTATATAATTAATAAATGAGGATTTGCTCCGAAAAATTTTACCTCTTGAAACTTTAAGCCTAAGTTTGGTTTTTTATTTTTTTTCTACTTTTTCCTTTGTAAAGAGTAATATCTATATGAATAGGATTTTTGGTTTATTTACCCATTTTATTAATATAAGGTTTTAAATTTAAATTTTACGGTTTTAATGCAGGTTTTCATTACGTTGGGACTTTTAAATTTATCTTTTGTTTTAGTCATTTAAGTTATTTTGTTTGTCTGCGTGTGTGTAGGTGTGTGTGAGACAATGTGTTGTGTGTGCGTGTGTTGTGTGTCTCTGTGTGATTGTGTGTGTAATGTGTGTGTGTGTGTGGTGAGAGAGTGTGTGGTGTGTGGTGTGTGTGTAGTCAAGATGTGTGTGGTGTGTGTGTAGACTTAACGTTTGTAGATTTAATGTTTTAGTTTAGTGTGTAGATTTTGTGTGCTTTAACTCTCTAGATCTTTCAAAATTTCTGTAAATACCGCGCTTTTAGCTTTTTATAATTTCCTATTTTAAATTTAGGGCTTAGCGTACAATACAATTTATTAATCCCGATTTCAACACTTTTTTTTTTTTTTTTTTTTTTTGACTGTTTGCTTTTGTCTGTTTGTTTTTGACTGTTGTTTTTTGTTTTGCATTGTGGCTGTAAGTTGTGCGGAAGGATGCGCAAAATTTTTGCACAGGCTCGGACTTTCTATCGACTTTATCAACATCAGCGGCTAAACTCAAGAACTTGCCTCTGTTGGAATATCACCTCTCTAACTCTAACCCTAAACTTTTGAGACCTAGATGGCTAAGAATTCATCCTCTAACTCATTTAACGTATCCAACTACAACTTATTTAATAATTTCCGTGCTGAAGGGTGGAGTATGTGCCTATGTAAACATAAACACTCTCTATAACACGTCTCGAGAATCTCGAATCCCCTAACTTCGATGTTTTCTATGGCTTAAATCTTTCTTCCTTCTACTACAATAATCTTGTGCTTCCTCTACTGTTCTCCTAACACAGAACAGATTTTCACGCCTTGTTTGAATATCTTACTACTTCTCACGAGGACTGTTATATCTCTCATCCAAATACTGAGGTCCTCTATTTAGGGGTTTCAATTGTACACAACTGGTTTGGTTGGGGTCCTTTCATACTGATTTAGGTGGGGAGGAGGCCGAATCATACAGCATTCAACGATCTGGAGGAACTAATTAAAGAACCCCACACATTCCGGATCGTCCCAACCAATTCTTGAACACACTTACCTATGTTTCACCACTAGGTCCTTCTCTCTTTAATACACCACCTTCGCTCCTATCGGTAATCTGACCACACCTTATATCTCTTAATTTTAATACTTT
>JABUQX010027292.1:65000-70000 GCA_015478945.1 Trachelipus rathkii | reverse complement strand
TTCCTGAATGAAGACTTTGAAGGAGATCATCGGAAAGAGGGTTATCAGTGAGGTGCTGATAAACGTGACTCCTGGTCACGACAACGATGGTGCCGCCCAAGAGCAGGAGCAGGTGGAAAAACGACCCCTTTCATTACATGAAGGCGAATGACAACCAGCCTCTGGCTATCGACCACCATGAGGAGGACTTGAAGAAGGCTTTTGAGATTTGGAACAAGCTGAAGGTGAAGAGGACCACCCCACTGTCTGTATACCTATTCCCTCCGCAGCACAGAGGAAGTCTGGGTTTGGACCTCTTAATCAGTACAATCCCCTGTCCCCCTTTCCGGGTCGTGGGAAATTGTTCAGTTGTCTAATGTTCTCAGGCTTAAGAAGTCATCCCTGCCTGATTGAGAATTTGAAGAAGTGGTGTATCTGAATTGAAATAGTGCACCTCTTGAATTTGAAAAGCTTGGCTGTGCCAGATGGAGTTAAAAGAATGAGGAGGAGGGAGGAGAACAACAGCAATGACTAACTAGTAATTACAATTAGGTTAGGTATATATAATATATATATATATTATATATATAATATATATATATATATATATATATATATATATATATATATATATATATATTATATATTATATATATATATATAATTATACACCTAACATAATTGTCGTTACTAATTAGTCAATGTTTTTGTCCTATTCCTCCTCCTCCTCCTTCTCCACCCTTTGGCACAGCCAAGAAGCACGATTCTCTGGAGAGCTCTGGGAGAACGAGTTTTGAGGCCTGATGGAAGAAGATGCTAGTTCTACTGAAAGGACGAAAATCCTACCTGTGAGTGTTTAACTCGAGGACTGGCGTCGGAGACCATTGCCCCGAGAAATGGTTCTCTAGAGTGTTCTAGGGTTAAGAGTTCGCGACCCAGAGAAGATCTGTCAACGCAAAGGCGAAAACCATTTCTGGGAAGTTGTTCTAGATTTATATATATATATATATATATATATTATATATAATATATATATATGATATTATATATATATATATATATATATATATATTATATTAGTATAATATATATTTATATATATATATAATATATTATGAAATGAAGTTTTCAAAAGAAAGATGTTTGGAATAATAAAAGGAGGAAAAAAGAAATATAAAAAGCTGCATACGTAAGAGGGGGGGAAAAAAGAGATAAACTGTACAGTTTTGGAAGGAGTATAATGGGGACTTACAAGGAATAGGAGCTCTTCTGGAAGGAAGCTGCGAAGGTTTAAGAATGAAAATAAGAGGAACATGCTCAGAATAATGAATAGGGATGGTGCTTTCGTAACTGATGAAACGGATGTGAGTTGACTGTCGGAAAGACCACTTCGAAAATCTGTATACATTGATAGTAATGAAGAGGTTGATAGTGAATGGCGAATGTGTGGGGGTTTGATGGTGCAGGAAGGAAGAATATTTTTGGCATGAGGTCAATTAATAAGGAGGATGGTAAAATGGGCTAGAGTGAGACAGTTGAGAATGGTAAATCTGCAGAATAGATGGAATTTGCTGGTGAAATGAGCAAGAACGGAGTTGAGAATGGTGAATGAATGGATTTGGAAAATTTGTGCCAACAAAGGCGTATATGGAGGTATATTCCGAGGGTTGGAGGCAGAGCAGTAATGGTACCCTTATATAAGGGTTAAGGAGATAAAGGGAACTGTTAGGAATTATTGGGGAATTAGTGTATTGAGTGTTGTAGGGAAGCATATATGCTGGTATTTTGTCGAAAGAGTGGTGTCAGTGACTTGAAGGACTGATTGGTAAAGAACAGGTGGTTTAGGAATTGTAGAGGATGTGTGGATCAAATATTTACATTAAAAAAATGATTTGAGAAAATGAGGGAGAAGAAGAATAATTGTATTTTAGGTTTTATGGATTTGCAACGGGCGTATGATAGGATTAACTAGGAAGCTCTATGGCAGTTTTAGTGTTATATGAGTGTTGGTGGTAGGCTTCTGAATGGAATCAAAAGTATGTATTTTGATAGTGAAGCGTAGTGAAGCGTGTACAAGAATAAAGTGATTGGTTTAATATTTAATAGCGGAGTGACAGGGATTTGTTAAGTCTCCTTGGTTATCAATTTGTATATGGAATTGGGATTTTATGAAAGAATTGGAGGTTTGGGTGGCAGGAGATAGTGTTAAAATGAGGAGAATGGAAGAGAGTGGAAGGTGCCCTAACTATTATATGCGGATGATTTGGTTTCGTGTGGTGAATCTGAAGAGGATTGGTAGAGAGATTTGGTAGAGAGAATTGGTTGGATGTGAGTAAGGATGTTAGTGGTAGATTAAGAGAGGTTATGGTTGTGAGTGAGGACAGTCCTCGTGTGAAGTTACGTTAGAGGGTGAGCAACTGGAACAAAGTGACTGCATTTTAAATATTTAGGATATATGTTGGATGATAAGAGAACAGATGATGCAGAGGTAGTAGGAAAGTTGGTGAAAGGCAGGAAGGTGGCTGGTGCATATAAATCGTTGTGGATGTAAGGGGACTAAGTCTTGAGTGCCACTTAGTTCTTAACATGAGGTTGTTAGTAACAGTTATTAATGCATTAGTAGTAGCTGATGGTACTGGAATAAGAAGGTTAGTTGATCTGAAGTAAAAATATGTTGATGTGACAACTTAATGGAGCATCGTGTTATTTGCGAAGAAGAATTGAATAAAATGATGAATGAACGTATTTAGAGAGTTGTGTGGGTGGTGTAAAGAAAGGAATAAATGAGAGAGTAAATTGAAAGTTACTTGAGATGGTTTGTCATGTGGAAAGGATGGATGACAGTTCGGATTGGTTAAGGATGAATTATATTGCGTGTGTTGTGTGAATGTGTGTGTGGATGTGTGATGTGTGTGTGAAATGATATGGTGTGTGCAGTGCGTGCGTGCGTGCGTGGCGTGCGTGTCGGACGTGTGCGTGTGCGTGTGCGTGGGCGTGTGCGATGTGTGTGATGAAATCAGTGTGATGATGTGTGTGTTGATGTGTGTTAGTGATATCGACCGGGCTGGGAGACGAACAAAAGTTTGACTGAGTCCGTATAAAGGAATGTCTGGAGGAGAAGAGAAATGTAAGTTTGTCAGAGGCGAAAAGAAAAGGTGCATAATTAGGAGTGCAATGACAGGGTTTGTAAGGGTAAGGTTGATGAGCCCCACTGGGCCCAAAGAGAAATGAACCCCACATTGACTAGATGTCATAGTGAGGGGTCCCATGAAGCTCTTAGGGTGGATTTTCTGACTGTGACGCTGTTCTCACTAATAGTTATAGAAGGGGCGGTAAGGGCGGACTTCTTTCCTTTCTTTTGTCATGTTCTTCTACTTACTTTTCTTTTTTCCGCGTGCATGTTACGCACCTAACCCCCAGTCTTGGGAAAAGAAAGTGGATGATATAGATATATATATATATGTATATATATATTTTATATATATTATATATTATATATATATATATATAATATATATATAGTATATATATATATATATAATATTAATATATTATATATATATATATATATATATATATATATATAATATATATATTAATATATATTATATATATTATATATATATATATATATATATATATATATATATATATATATTATATAAGCAAGGTCAATTGCTAATAAAGCTTGTTAAATTTTTATATATAAAAATAACATTAAAATGTAAAAATTAAATAAATATATAAATTGTAAGGTAATTTTATCGGAAATTATGTTTTTAACCGCCAATAAAGAGTTAGCGGAATGTGGTAGACTTCAGTAGTGAAAAATAATTATTAGCGATAGAATTAGCTAATTTGCGATAGCTGACTGGCGAAGCAAAAAAAGTTGCGGAATTGCGGAATTTCGATAGCGGACTGGCGAAAAAGAAAAAGTTGCGAAATTGCGGAATTGCGATAGCGGACTGGCGAAGCAGAAAAAAGTTGCGGAATTGCGAACTGCGGAATGCCCCACAAAAATAGCGGAATTGCGAATTGCGGACTAAAAAAAAAGTTGCGGGTGCCCACCTCTGAATATAACAATTAAAAAAAATTGAACAATTCATTTGAACCGGAACACTATTCTTCTACTCTCCTTCTCTGTAATACATAGGTTGGGATATTACTTAATATATATATATATATATTATAGTATATATATATATATATATATATATATAGTTGTTGATAGTTGTCCCTTGTGCGGTGAAGAAGTGTGTTTGTTCTCCCAGTTTTTTTTTAAAGTTTTTAAATATTCCCTCAAGCTTTTATTTAAATGTCATTGTTAGCTACAATTTTGGTATTTTTGTTTTAATTTTTTATTTCTTTCCCAAGGGGTTTTAGTGTTTACTTTTTACAAATGACGAGGATTTTAGTTGAAACTTTTTTCGACCAGAAACTTAAGCTAAATTTTAGTTTGATTTTTATATTCTTTTAAACATATTTGGTATATTATAGGATTTTACTTTTTGTTTTTCCATTGAATTAACATTGGCTATATAGTTTGTTTTTATGTTTTTAACAAAATATCCACCAGCAAGTTAGTTTGCGTATATTTGACGGCTGATTACATAGGATTTGCGGGCCTATTTATATAGTTATTTATTGTTCTCAATTTATTTATTTATTTACTCATTTTTTTCATCAGTTTGTGTGAGTGCTTGTGGGTGTTTGTTAGTGCGAGTTGCTGTTCGAATGACTTGACAGAGAAAACGTAGGGATGGGCGCAGGCTATTGACTTTTCCAACGTCCGTGGCCTGAATGCTAATCATAAATCTGTGGAATATCACCTCTCTAACTCTCAACCTATCATTTTATTACTGTCTAATGCTGATAAAATTTTTTGGCCTCTTGCCAAAAACATCTCTAATAATTTTTATAAATCTGACTTTCCTTCTCTTATTCGCTCTGACGGATCTGTAGCTAACTCTCCTACCGAAAATTCTAATCTCTTCGGCCTCCCTTTTCCATTTAATTATAAC
>JABUQX010027292.1:50000-52500 GCA_015478945.1 Trachelipus rathkii | reverse complement strand
TATATCCACATAATATAACTATATATAACACCAAGCCCTGATAATCTTAGATATATTTATACATATATATATATATTCTAATAATATATATATATCTAATATATACATCATCATTATATTATTATATAATATACATAATCACATAAGTACCTATAAATTTAAACATATACTGTAGAATAAAGATACTGTCACTTAGTTTTGAAAGCCACCTTCATATATACTATATATACATATTAATATATATGTATATATTATATACATATCACAATAATATATATATATATATATATATATATATATATATATATATATATAATATATATATTAATAATTTATATATAATATATATATATATATATTATATAATAGATATATATCATAAATATATATAAATATATATATATATATATATAGGTATATAGTTAGATATATTCTACATTATCTAGCCTATTCACAAACACTGTAAGAAGCTGAATAATTTTCAAATACCATTCATCACTTGATTTACCGTTTTCAATTCTTTTTATTTTAATTTAAAAAAAATTTTTAGATATTCATTAGTAAAATGTTGATTGATTATAAAGGACTTCAACAAAAATTTAATACTGTGTCTTTTATCGAACATTACACTCTGATTTAAAATTAGTTAACTGCTTCAGAGTTTTCTGGATTTTACATTTTACCAGTTTTACCTGTACACTCTTCGATATGTATTTTTCGATAATTTATACAATCTGGTGAATAACAGTTTTTTTCTTACCCCTTAAGTTCAAAAAATAAATTAAAAATAAATAATAATAAAAAATACATTGGTAGAAGAAAAATATGTTGAGAATTTAGATAAAAATATTTTGCCATTTTTTTCTATTTTTGTTACGTGAGGTTTTTATTACTGAATCTTTTTACAGTATCAAGTTTTCAAAAAATATTTAAAAGCAAAAAGAATATATAAATTAAATCATACTAAAAACCTATAAAATATTCTTCTGTTTTTTTTTTTTTAAAAGGAAGAACACAAAGATTTAAAGAGTAGTATGTCAATATTACTGCGAAAAAGATGGTTGCAATTCTTCTTAAATTAGGAATACCAATAAATTATGAAATTTTGCGCTTAGCAAAATTGATATAAATACATGAAAATCTTGGGATGTTCTTAAACATTTAAATAATTTGTATTTTTGAATACATTTCTAGCTTCTATAAATATTTAATTTTTATCATCTTCATTGCAAACATTAACAGCATCATTATCATCATTGTTCCCCTCATCAATCTCATCTCATTATTGTCATGATCATCAGAAACATATTACACGTCTTTTTCAATAAAGTCAAACGTTCAAACTAGTAATTAATTTCTCTCTCTCTCTCTCTCTCTCTCTCTCTCTCTCTCTCTCTCTCTCTCTCTCTCTCTCTCTCTCTCTCTCTCTCTATCCTTCCTCTCTCTCTCTCTCTCTCTCTCTCTCTCTCAATATTAAATATAATGAAGTGAAATACTTTTAAATACGTTTAAAAATAATTTTATATATTCTTTCAATTCATTTTGTTGTGTTATAGATTATTTGTTATTATTTTTAAAAATATATTTCATACTATAAATTTTTATTTTTCATCAATGGTTAAAAATAAACGAGCCTAAAATTTACCTTCATTTATCTTGAAAGTTTCAAGGTAAAATACTAAAGTACTAAAAAGGAAAATCATCATTGAACATTGACTAACTAGGGAATTTTTCTGTGGGAGGCCATGGCTCATTTATCTTAGAATTTCAGTAAGTCTGTTGCGAATTTTTATTGACTAAGCAAATTTCTGGAGGAGGGAGGGTAGTTGGTAATCTGGGGGACAATGCCCCCTGCCTCTCCCTAGTTACGCTTATGCCAATCATGTACCCTCTGATATATTTTTAGAAAGATGGAAAACGACCAAAACATTTATAATATTATTCTGATGTCAAATTACCAAATCATTGAAATGATGAGTTGCAGTAAGACCTGAATTTAAATTCTCTCATAACCATCTACAGGGTAATAACCATCTACAGGGTAATAACCATCTACAGTGTCATAACCATTCTACAGCGTTTAACATCTACAGCGTAATAACCATTTACAGGGTCATAACCATCTACAGGGTAATAACCATCTACAGGGTCATAACCATCTACAGGGTAATAACCATCTACAGGGTAATAACCATCTACAGGGTAATAACCATCTACAGGGTCATAACCATCTACAGGGTAATAACCATCTACAGGGTAATAACCATCTACAGGGTAATAACCATCTACAGGGTCATAACCATCTACAGGGTAATA
Organism: Trachelipus rathkii; assembly: GCA_015478945.1. Classification (NCBI taxonomy): domain Eukaryota; kingdom Metazoa; phylum Arthropoda; class Malacostraca; order Isopoda; family Trachelipodidae; genus Trachelipus; species Trachelipus rathkii. The sequence continues at coordinate 50,184 of JABUQX010027292.1, read as the reverse complement.
ACCATCTACAGGGTCATAACCATCTACGGGGTCATAGCCGCCATCTACAGGGTCATAACCATCTCCATGGTCATAACCATCTACAAGGTTATAACCATTTACAGGGTCATAACCATCTACAGGGTCATAACCATCTACAGGGTCATAACCATCTACAGGGTAATAACCAATCTCCATGGTCATA
>JABUQX010027292.1:15000-45000 GCA_015478945.1 Trachelipus rathkii | reverse complement strand
ATAATATAATATTATACTCATAATATATATATATATAATATAATCACGAGGGGCAATAACTATATATTATATATAATAATATAATATTTATTAATATATATATAAAATAATATACGATTATATATATTATAATACTATATATATATAAATATTATATATATATATATATATTATCGTATATAATCATCACATATAATAAATATATATATATATATTAATTAAATTATATACAAAAATAATTATATTTATAATAATACTATATATATAATATATATAGAATCGATATTCTTACAAAAGACTGAGAATTCTATTATTGCTACCTTATTCATTATTTATTCATTATATAAAATTCATATATTATTGATTATGTAATTATTGATCTATTAATTATTATTACTTATAATTAATATATATTATTATATTTATTATCATATATTAGTAACAAAAGAAATTTTAACATAGTATTAAAGTCTATAGAGCTATATATAACCAGAAATACTTATTCATTAATTTTCTAAAGAGCGAAGTACATAAATAATAATAATATATAATTAAATAATATAATAAAAATAATAACTAATAAATAATAATTAATAATAGAATCAATCAATAAATAATAATAAATAAATAAGTAATCAAATATAATAATAATAATACACGCAATGATAGACATACATGATTGTTACCACAGAATACAAAATGGAATAACCGTAATTGAAGATACATCATTCACTAAAGTCTGAGCAATGAGTTATGTATTGAAGGCCTATATTAATTTTTTCGTCGACTTAAGCATCCCTGAGGACCGTGTCTTCTCGAACCAACTTTTCCTGTAATAGTTATTGATTCAGGCACAAGGCATCTCTATTGAAGAAATTTACTCAATTAATACGACTCAAGAAAACGAATCTGGGTCCACCTACTAATCTATACATTACACAGCATACTATACAGATATAGCTGTATTTTCTTGTTTCAGAGTCGACTGCGTAGCAGTAATTACGCAACGGTGGTACGTACACATGTCTAAAGCAATTCGATAACATTACTTTACTAATCAGAGCAATGAGAGACTAAGATCGTGACAACTTTTATATTCGTTTAAAACAATAAGTAATATGAATTGATCCTAATAGCATAGAATATAACCTAGCACGCATACGAGAGTCAGTAGCACTCACCCTATATATCCTTTCATTCATTCAATATATTTGACTTCCTTGCATATCTTCTTTTTTCTTATTCTCCTGAACGTGTTATACAAAAATAAACTCATTATCTTTTTTTCTGAATATTCCCATATTCAGAAATATTTGGTTTTTATCGTATATCATAGTTTTTCTTAAGGTATCTACTGGCCAAATAACGTGTCAGAGAGGCAATTCAATTTGACTAATTCCGAGCCATAGCCACAACAATGACGAACGGAGCACAACTTAGTACGTTACATTCTTCAAAGGCTACACAAGTATAGATTCTACACATGAATCTATCATATCTATAACGTCACTTTCAATGAAGTATCGTTGGCTTATCAAGTATTATGTACATCTAGGAAGAACATAAAAAAAGTAACTCTTTTTTTTACTTCCATATACTTGGCCTTCAGGATTATTTAGAAAAATTTTACGAACATTAGAGACATTCATGCCATCTCTCACTTAACAGAATTTAAAGCGACGGCTAGAACAGGTTTTATTCAGGTCTCACTTAAACATTAAGGAGACCACGTGCATACTTTATTTCTGGCCTTAACATAAAAATGCAGTTCAGGGGTATCATTTTGATACGAAAGTTTTCTTCTTTCGGAGAGTAAAATTAGAATTAAGTATAGCTCGAACACTTTCATGATTTAACTTCGGGACTTAGCATAAAAGATAACAGAAAGACTCAAGCGCATTCAGTCGTTTTCTTTCTTTAACTGTGGTTGTAAATGAGAAGTGGAAGAGACAATATTTTTGCTTGTCGATCCCGTTCCTGAAGTCTCTATTACTATTGTAGATCTATGTTGGGACTGAAGATGTTGCTGGAGTAACTTCTTGTTTCCCGCTGATAACAAAGGAGAAGGTTGAGGGATTCCACGTTGAATATGAGGAAGATCGAGAAGGGCACTTGCAGTTGGGTGTTCATCAGAAAGGGATCGCTGAGGTAAGGAAGGTCTGCAAACATCACCACCCTCTTCCATAGATGAAGACTCGTGTAGTTCATATCGGGTATGAGTTCTCATATGTCTTGTAATCATATCTCTTCGACAGGCTGCATACGGACATTGAGGGCATTTGTAGGGCTTTTCTCCTGTATGAGTTCTTTGATGAGTTGACAGGTGATCTGATCTAGAAAATACTTGTCCACATACTCTGCAAGTATATGGTTTATGGCCTGTATGTAAGCGCATGTGTCGCGTAAGCATGTCAGACCTTGCGAATGATCTTTTACATACCTCACACATATATGTTTTGCTGGAGGCATCAGTTTGCTTGCTTTTATGCCTCGATGCCATATGCTTTGCTAGTCTGTCATGTAAACTAAACATTTGTCCACATACTGGGCAAAGAAATGCTACATCAGCACCTGGAGGCATTTCCTCCACAACTGGAGACACCTCCAAATGATATCTAAGTGCTACCGAGTCTTTACATGCTCGGAGTGTTGGGAGAGATAAATGGGGAGGCGTTGCTAATCTTGGCTCTACGGGAGCACCTGGACTTCGTGGAGGGGGAGGAGGTGGTGGAGTATCTCTCGCGTATCCTGCCGATAACAAAGGCGAATGAGGAGAAGATAAAGATGTGGCTGAAGGAGGCAATATAAGGCTATCCGTACTACTTGTACTTCCAGTTTTAAAGCTTCCACCTCCAGTTCTAATTGAAAGATCTAAAGGAGAATCCTGGGGTGTTGAGTTGTCAGACTCAAGAGAACCTCCTTTTCTTGGTATATACAAAGGCTGTGGAACGGGTTTTCCATGACGCAAAACAGATTCTCTCTTACCTTGCATCTCACTGGTTGTTGGAACTCCAGAACTAGTAGAGACAGGAGCAGAGATTGTTTCAGGTCTACTTTTATGGTCAAACCATAACTGTAAATCTGAATCAGAATGAGATCTTCTGCGATATAATTCTGGCAGATATACAGCTGGAGGGAAATACTGCTCATGCTGTTGAATGTGCGAGGGTGATATAGGTGTTGTAGGAGTATGAGGAGATGAAGGAGGAGTTAACAAGAATCATAGCGACGAGACTAACACAACCCGCGTCACGCGCAGTACCTCCTATTGTGGAACTCTCCCCCTCGCACCAACCACGCCAATACATAGCATAGCGTCACAAAACCCCCAGCAGCAATGGTAGCACAAGCAGCAACCCAAACCACAACCCAGTGCAGAGCGAACAAACGCAACAGACACCTGTGTGAAGGGTCATTACCAGTAGTTCAACTGACAAAGTAGTACTATTAGAAAATACGTGAAGATTCAATGAGAGGCAGTTGAGGCACAGCCACAAGAGAATACATTCAGCACAGGTAATATAATCTATATATATTGCCCTTATAATATTTTTATCAATTAAAATCTATTGATTTATGTAGGTTGAGTCCACATTATATATACAAAGGCGATCTCTTTGTGCTTCTATCTCTCTCCCTAGCAGAGATAGACTCCTCTCTCTCTCACTAGCTCTCGCCCACTACACACGCTCCTCTCTCCGTCCAGCACGCAATCAACGCGACAAAATCACTTGCACTGCCTGGTGAAAAGCGCACTCTCTCGATGCTAAACTGTGAATTACAGGGGCAACTGCTCCCTTGATAGACCCTCTGCGAGACTCTCGCGTGCAGCTCACCCCAACAACATGTCTCCTCTGGAGCAAATGTAGCAATATCAACTTTCATCTCTGTTTTTTGCTCCTGTCATCATACTCGCTCTTAATTTGTTAAGACGAGGATATATACACCCTCGCAGTGTACCCATCGCAATATATATATATCTCATATGGTTGTTGCTCAAATATCTGAGATTAGTCGCACATTTTAATACTGTATTTTATCTAGAAAAGAAAGGACGCTAATATATATATATGATCTTCTCTTAAGAATATAAATAAAAAATAAAAACACTATAATATAAACCAGCGGTAACTCTTATCGTTCTTTGGTCTCCTCTCTAATGGTCACGCTCCAATACAACATTGACTTAGACGCCTTTCTTTTCCGGAGAAGCTGCGATCCATTCGCAGTCACGGCACATTTCCCTAGATTTCAGACAAGGCACCTGTCAAGGGTTCATCACTAATCAGTAGGAGGGTGGACGCGCGCTCGCACACCCCAATCAACCACCAACCCCCTCCGCAGCCCACACACCACTCAATCACAATGGCGCCCCAAACATGCCACAAAAAAAAACACGGAACCACACAAACACCATCACACCCAACCACATTGTTCAGCACCCACTACCCAACCCAAACACCAAAGCGGAAACCACCACCACCTGAACAGAATCAGGTCTTATGACAAACACCTATGTGATATAACCAACCACAAACACCACCAACCACACCCTCCACAACATATATATATATTATGTTATAAAAAAACCCCAACAAGAAACCTAACAACCTCTAACACCCAAACAACAACAACAAACTAGCGACAAACATAGACAAAAACAAACAAACCCACACGAAACAAAAAACCACCCCCCAAACCCAAACAGCCACACACAGCACCAGCGCCCCCCACAAGCCACACAGACCACGACACACGAGAAACAACCCACAAAAACAACCAACCACCCCCACGATAACACAAGCCCCACCCCATCCCACGCCGCAACCACCCACCCCAAAAAAAAAAACCCCAAAAACAAACACAAAAAACAAACAACAACACAAAAAAGGAACCGCCACCCACCCCAACGCACCACAACCCTAACTCGAAAACGCCCCACCTAGACCAACCACTCAAGTCGAGAACAAGTCATTCCAACCAAAAATAAAAACGGAAGCGAGCCAACCCCACCCCAAAAAAATAATCCTTAGGGATTGCTCAAACGACGTATCCTGGAGCGGCAGTGACTGAAAGTAGGTGGCTAGCAATAACCGAGCAACTGGACATTCGAAGTTTATGTCAAGCTTATACTCTGAATTTTCGGGGAATGATAATTGTGTTTCAAAGAAATCTCAATTGGGTTCACATGGAAAGAAGGAAGCGTCAGAGGAGAAGTATAAAGAGATGGTTTTCAATCGCACAACGTGATAAAAGCCTGATATGAGGGTATGACGTGAATAAAGGTGTAAGGTTTAAAAACATTTTCCCCCTCACGAGTATCTTTCTGAACACAGCATTGATATGAGTAAAAACCACCCCCTCTCATATTGTTTTTCTCTCGATATTCAAGCCGGAAAATCTTGTTAACCTAGTAGAAAAGCCCCTGGGGACAAAATAATAACAAAGGCAGTAATGAAGGATTTTTTTAATAATTAATATATTCGAAAATTTTTATATTTATAATTTAATTACTTTATTATTATATTATCTTAATTTTAATTTTTTCAATTAGTTATTTTTTTTCATTATGGTAACATTAATGATAGTTATTATTAGGATATCAATTATTATTATTATTATTTCATTCATTTATTCATTAGCATATTAAGTTAATTATTAATTATTATTCATTATCCTATTATTATCACCTCCTCCTCTCTCATCATCATTCTTATCATCATTATCTTATTCTAATATATATCATCATTCATCATCATCATCACTAGTACTTTAATCATCGATTCTATCAGTCATCATCATCATTCATTCTCGATCATGCCATTCATATCATCTATCGCACTCATCTAATCTCGATCATTCCATCTATCTGGTCAATATATCAAATCAATCGTCGATCATCCAGTCGATCATTCGGATCATCTCATCATCGATCCATATCATCATCATTCATTGATGTTTTAGACATTCTCGTTATCGATCATGCTTATCATCGTTATATGTTATAATAATGGTTATGTTGGTTATCAAATTCATCATCATTTCATATTAATTCAAGCGAATTCAGTCAGTTCAATCATTTCGTCTAATGCGATAACAAATTAATTCATCGATCATGCGATCTGCATTCGTTTATATTCATCATTCTCATCGTATGCAGCTTGCAATCATCTCAATTCTATTTCTTATCAATCAAGTCATTTATCATCATATCTGTCTGATATCAGTCACTTACAATCATCAATCATCATCATCAGGATGGATCCATCAGTATCTCATCATCAGATCCATCATCATTATCATCTATCACATACTTTTTCGCAATCATATTCAAATTAGTCGTTGATTAATCAATTTCGTATCATCAATTTTCATCTATCATTCATCATTCTTATCATCAGTTTCTATTCTGCATCTCATTCAAGCATCCAATGTATTGGCCATCCTATATCGAATCATCATCTTACTTGATGATCGATCATGCATTTTAGTCATCCTAATTCATACTAAATACGATCTATCGAATCATCAGGTTGCTATCATTACATCATCGAATCATACACAATTTTATGTTCCATCTTAGTCATTATTATCCTACTCTACTCATCACTCCATCGATCATCAATCATTACGTATCTGATCTTCAATCGATGTCACTCATCATCCTGAATCATCATCATCTGTCATCTCGTGCCAATCATCCATCATCATCCATCCATCTTTTATCATCATTCTGTTAATTATCCGCCGCTACTTTTTCGAACAATGTTCATATACCTCAGATAGGAGTGGATATTCTTCGAATGATTTGAGATGATGGTAGGTAGAAAATCTTCATCTAATATGTTTTGGTTTTAACTATATACGGTGTTTCATTCTGGTTGTATTTTAATATGACACGTTTTTATGCATATAGTGAACCAACTCGTCTTTTCTATTTTTATTTTGTTTCTATTCCAAATTTTTTTCACTAGATAGGAATAAATTGATAAATATTTGATAATGAATTCTCCTATTCTTAGTGACTATATTTTGACCGCTTTTCACTGAGTACAAAACTATTTCATTGATCGCCAGGAATTTTCATTGAGTTTTGAATAGAAGATGCAATTAAAATCTCTGTTTATCTTTGTTGTCTTTATTTTAATTGTTAATATTGTGCTGTTGTCAACTTCTAACAAACTGTTCAATAAATTAAAAAAAAAGTTATAACGAGACACATCATATACGCTTATACATCAGTAGATTTATAGATATAAATATAGATTCATGTTATATAGTATTAGATTGAAAGATTAAATCGTATATCATTTTTATAATACTACTAATACTTATAATAATAATCTAATTGATTAAAATATAAAATATAATACAATATAATTTATCAAATTGATATATTATATTGAAGAGTATAGTTTCATGGTTTCTTCACCTTGGTCAAATATTTTGATAACTATTATTTTTTTATTATTCATTATTAAATTACTCCAAGCTGTATCTGTCTTATGTTTGTGGTGTGTGTGCTGACAGAGAGTTTGTATGTGACATCATATGCAGTTGCATTCATAAACAAAGAGTTGTAAATGTTCTTTGTAATATATCTTTTACTCTATATGGAGTTCGAATTTCCTTTGTAGCTTGTCTCCTGAATTTTTAGTTTGCATTTTTTTTATGTTTATTGCTTAATTGCCTGATTTAATTCTGCTTGCTGCACTGCTGTTCCTTTCTCTCCTTTTTGCAAATATTCGCTTTTCTAAGTCCATTTAAATTCATAAGCGTGTACTGCCAATTCTAGTATACTGGCGGAGGATGCAGAGAAATCCTCACTACGTACCTGAGTATCGGTTTACGTTTGGCAACTAGATAAATTATCTGACATGGAGGTGTCTGATCCACATGCTGGAACTGCTGAATTAGTCTTTTCTTTCTTGACTTTTCTCCTGTGCTCCTTGGGGAAATTACAGGTCGAATCTCTCACCCTTGAAACATATTCCACAGAATTGATATATGGGCAGAGAATGGTGAATCTAGGGAATTCAAGATACTCATTTGTCAACCCATCCGCATTCGATACCCGAGATATCATATCTATATTTGAAGTTGAAGCCACATCTGCATTTGCATTTACCATAATCAATAGAGTCTGGGACTGTATTCGCAAAGCGGACATTTCCTGATTTAAATGTCCGAAAATATCCTTTACCTGTTCTACAGGCATTACTTCCTCGGACATTGTTGGTTGGTCCACTATTCTATCTTTTTCTTCCTCTACTTTAGCGAGGAAGTCCACTAAATCTTGTTGGTAAAAGGGGGGGGGGGTATATTAATGATTTAAAATACTTCTTTCTTTATCACAAAGGAAAATAACTGGGTTAAATTTTTTCTTTATAAAAAATGCTAATTGTCAAATACAATGGATCTAAGTGTGTTTTAGTAATAGAAGGTGAAAGATTGTAAGAATTCTATAGTTATCAACAAAGTATAAAGTAAAACACTGTCAGAGAAATTCTGGAAAACAGTACCTCACGTGTGACCTTGCAAATCAAAGTGAAAACTTGGAAATTCATCGGTAAATGCATGTATGTATGTTCAGAACATTCCAATGCAATACGCTGGTTTCCTGTTCTGGCGCCATTTAAATTAAATATTACGTAATGGAGGGCAGTCTCTATTCAACTTGTCTTCTTTAATGCTTCCAAAGCAAAACAAAATGGGGAACTTGTTTACTCACTGGATGTTCAACGGGTTGATATCTACTCCGGGAATTTAAGAATAATCGATTGTTACGTAAGATAGCTTAGAGCTAATAAGCCTGATATTTGCACGGGACCCAATGAGTTACCTCCAACCAACTTCTGAATCCTTAACGAATCTATACCACATTAAGATAACAACAAAATACAATGATGACTACAAAGACAAGGTACACAAGGTGGATTTAGACGTTTGTAAATTTTAACTGTTTAATTAATTCTATAATATTTTATACAAAAAATACAAAAATAAACGATTAAAATCGGAGAACTGTAAACGAACTTTCTATATGTTGCTGGTAGTAATTTTCCAGAGTCTCTTCCAATAAACAGATAAAGAATCATAAACAGTGATTAGCACTAAAATGAGCAGGTGTGTGAGTAAGAATGCATGCACAACCGAGTTTATACCTATAGGATTAATAGATTCCTTCTTGAAAAAGATTAAACTGAAAAGTGTCGAATTATTGCCCCAGAATTAAACTTGGCGATTCTTCGCCCCGGTAATAAAATTTTAATGGACTTCGTGCCCCAGTACTAAAACTTGGTTAAGTTTCTGCTCTGGTTTTAAAACTGCCGATTCTTCACCCCTGTACTAAAACAATTATTTGTTTTGTCCCGGTAATAAAACTTTGGATTTCGTTTGCCCCAGTACTAAAAGTGGCGATTTTTCGCCCTGGCAATGAAACCTGGAATGTAAGTATAAACTATAGTTACTTACATTCACTATTTATCTAATTATTATAATTTTTACTTATTACTTTTACTTTTATTTCACTTCAGATTGTACGGTTCTTACCCTTCTGGATTATATCCTCAAGTATGGGTGTTGAGATTTGTTTAAAGAAAGGTAGATGTTCATATCCTATTTCAAGTAGGTGATGGAATTTTAAATAAGAAAGGACAAATTAACTGGTCTTGATATATTATATTAGGAAATGTTGTCTTAAAAAAATCCAGAAAAATATCTGCAAAATAATTTTTAGTACTTTGACTGCAAATAACATTTAAGTTAAATTGGGAAGCTTAAACTATTTTCTGAATTGTTTTAATTTATCCACTTAAGAGCTTTTAGTCACTATAATATACTTTTCCTTTTAATTTACTTATTGCAAGTATCTAATAATCTCTAGATAATTTAGCTTTAACTAATTGTTCCACAATAATCTTTAATGTAAATCAGACAACTTGTGCTTTTACCTAACGCATAGATAACGAAGGTAATAAATATAAAGTGTTTTTTGAAGTATAACATAACAGCTGGTTAACTGCTATTGATTTAAAGCTCGGAATTTTCAGCGGTCTTATCTGTTTATAAAACTGATTGAAATATTTTTTATACGGATAAGCTTTTAAATAAAAATCATTTATTACAGATATCCATTTATGAAATATGGTGAATATTACTGTTATTACATGTTAAATAAAAAAAAAATTAAAAAATTTTTTCATATGAAAAAATATATAAAAATATACTAATAATTAATTTTAAGAAATTTCTTTAAAGCTCTACATTCTTGAAATTCTTCTCGTTAAGTCAAATCCAGACTTCACAATTGGTGAGTAAAAATCAGCTTTATCTCAAAAAATGAATCCAAAATGGTGGTTCTTAAAAGTGAAAAATTCCTCTTTTAAAGTTAATCAGTTTACATCTCCAAGAAAAAAACCATGTTACATTGAGATCTTCATTGAAAGTCTGGCCTGACAGTACGGATCCCTCAATTTATATATTCATTGCTTTCACTTTTCTTAGATGTATTTCCCACACACTTTAACCTGACACTACTACTAGCTCTTCATTATTCTCTAACCTTACCGAGATAATAATAGGTCTTTAAATTTTTTCCCCTCAAACTTCTAAACACAATTCCCTACCTCAATAGCTGATATTCCTCTTTCCTTCCTCTTCTATCTTCCCTACCTTCCTTCACATTACACATGTCTTCATTTCATTGATTTTGAGGCAGTGGCTTGTTAAAGGCATAAAGGTTTTAGAAATGAAATGATCTGTTCTAGTATCATGAATATTTTTTCATTGCTTCCCCATAACTTATTTCTACAGGCTTTCTCCTTCTCTGTGGCTAAAAATTAACTACAAAACTATTCGTGGAAAAATATCTACTGAGCCTTGAAAAGTGGGTTCCTCCATCGATTGAATTAATACATTAATAAAATTGAAAAGATGAATTTAGATTAATAATAATTTGATTAGTAAAAATGTCTAATCTCTATAGAAATCTTTGATATCCGCAAAGGATATAATCCTGCATGCATAATACCAGAAAAAGAGATCTTTTGCCATCATCCTTCATGTTGAATCAAAAAGTATTCTGTTTTAAGAGGCCGCGGAAACTTTGTTTTTTTGACCAAAGGTGGTGTAAGTTCTGGTCCTTAACACCTTTTAGTTTCCCATTACTTGTCCTCCACTGACCTGTTAAAGGGCTTGCGTAAAGAGGCCAACATTCTTTTATGGCTTGGAGCCGAAAGTATGGGGGGATGATGAGGGAAAAGGAATGATAGCATTAATATAGGTAAGCTCGTCGGTTTAACAAGACAAAGAGATGTGGGCTGGAGAATGCATATATAAGGAAACCCTTATAGAATTAATGTGTAAGATTAATGAATAATAATCAATTAAACTATAATAAATAATTAAGAAAATATAAGTAATAATTATAATAGTAATATAATAATAAAATGATTTAATAATAATAATAATAATAAGTTTTAATAATATAATATAATAATAATAATAATACATAATAATGAATAAATAATAATAAAATAACGAAATGGGCACTATCAAATCCTGCGTTTTTAAGAGGTTGGTTATGATGACGAACTTATTGCGTATAATAAATAAGAATGGATTAATTAATAATTTACAAGTTAAGAAATCGTTAATTTTGGAGATTTTCAAAAAATTTTTTATCTATAGATATATGTTATATTATTTTTTCGTAAGAAAAAAAGAAAAAATATAGAGATTAGATATTGTATTATATATATGTTATATAAAGATAAGAATAAAGGGAAAGTGAAATAAACAGAGCGAAACTTTGCCTAATGAGCTGATGGTATATTGGATGGAAATAATAATATAAGGATTTATTGAAGACACACTCATAGACCAAGACCACGACGGCCACCATCGAACCACACCAGAACGCGACATCTACACCACGACATACACACAAGAAAAAAATAACATCACAAAGACAAACACACTGGAAAAACACACACACACTACACACACACACACACACACACCACACACAACACACACACAACACACATTAATACACATCTCCACACACATAAAAGGCTATAAACTTGTTTCGGATCGTGATAGATGCAGAGAATCTATCCTATTATTCGTTTGTTATTTTTTAATTTCCCTCCAATTTTTGGAAAAATTAACGTGCTATACGCCCATGCAGAGAAGTTTTTGTTTATTGCCGTAGTTTTTATTTTTACAATATGAATATACGGTGGAAAGAGGAGGGTCGATTAATCTATTGTTTAGAGGTAATGAAAGTATGTTAGAGATTTTTATAATCCTATTTTATAATTTCTTAGTATACATTATTATAATTCCCCATTTATTCCAACTTTCATCCTTATTTCGATATAATATCATTAATTTATACATGAATTTTGTAAGAAACTTGTCACATTATTAAAATATTATATATTTATTCATGAGTTAAGATCCACCTTTATATTATATAGTTTTACTTAGAATAGGAAATGTAATATGTGTATATTTTAATTTATTTTTATTAAATATTATATAATATTCATAAATATTAATACTAATATATTAATAATAAACTAATGGTAAACATGAATAATAATAATTAAATTTTATATAAAAATTATAGATATAAATTAATAGATATAAGGACTCTACAATTTTAATTTAAATCTTAAGTGAATATTTTGCAATAGGTTAAGTGTGTATTTAATATAATATATTGGAGAGTGATAAGGGCGATTAAACATGTTTCCCTATATTATAAATTATTGGTTTTTGCTATATTTTTTGAATTCATAGTTTCATACAAATACATTGATATTTTTTCTTTGTATTCATTTATTTCTTGTTCCCACGACTTTCGTAAATCTGATTCGGAATAATTAATTACCAGAAGTAGATAGTATTTTATATGTTATATAGATGTTCGTAAACCCCCCGGTTTCGTCCTCCGTAAACTTCGAAACTTCTTCCAGATGATAAGTCTTTGTTTCCATTAACACATGACACAATTCTCATTTTAACTCACTAAGATTTACAAAATTAAAACCTTCATATTATTATCTTTTTAGATTTTATGTTGTAATATTAAATTAATAACATAATGACATCCTCTTATAATTTATATTAAATGAGATTTTTTTCCATAATTAAAAAAATTTTGTAATGTTAATTGTTGGTCTTTAGATGTTTTAGGAAATAAGCCTCCAAAGCCTATTTTTTGTTTGGATTTAAACTTCAAATAATGTGATGAATGTAGTAAAATTTAAATAATTTATATAAAAAATTAGAAGGTAAAGATGGTATTGTATGAAAACAAAAGTGTTAGTATTGTTTGATATTTTTTGCTGCGAGTATGCATGCAAAAACTAACTGTGCTAGGATAAATAGTACCTGTCTGATTGAATTAATTTTTAAATGTTGTATAGGTCTGTCTTATTACCCGTCCAAAACTGCCCAGGCCCCGTCTTGATATACTTGTGGTTTTTTTCTAATCCTGGAAACTAAGAATTGGTATTGTGTTTCAAAAGTAATAGATTTAAAATGTGAGGTGTTGTTATAGAGCGAGGGTCATGTCTGGACGAACTTTCGTTCTGTTGATTTTTGGTTAAAATAGTTTTGCAAAGATTTAATGGTGGTTATTGGGTCTTAGGTTTTAATGTTCTCATGTTAGTCTTTCACGTAGTTAACTGATATAATTTTTTATGGTTTATATTCGTTTAATAATTGACTTTTATTTAATTTTTTAGTAATTATTACCTTTTTTTATTTTTGTTATTTCTTTTGTTTTAAGTTAATTATAGGATTCTTTTTTAATGAATGTTTTTCCTCATCTTATTCTTTTTTTTGCTTGTTTGTCTTTTTTTTCTCTTTATCTTATTATATCTTCAATTTCACATTGATTTACTTTGAAAAAGTTATAAGCTTGTTAATTTGATGAATAACATTATTATCTTTTCTATTATTCTATATTTTTATTTTTATCTAATTATCTATACTAGTTTTATTTATTTTATTTTTTTATTAATTTTCTTGTATTTAATTTTTCTATTTTATTGATGATATTTTACGTATCTTTTTTTTATTTTTTCTTTTATCTTTTTTTAATCTCTTATCTGATTTGTTCTATGAGAATAGATCTGTCTACTGAGAAGGAGTCCAACAACTTTCAGATCATAACAGATAAGCCATGTTTTGGTCCTGTAGGAGGGGGGTTCGATCCTGTGTTGGTAGTTGAGAAAGTTTTTGTAGGGTTGTGGGTTGTGATTTTTTAAGGTAGTGTATGATTTCTCTTCTCTGTCTTTTTGTGTGGTTATCTGCTTTCTTTGTACTTCTCGAAATTTTTTCTTCATGGGTTCTTCTGTTTGCTTGTTTAATATGATCATGAATTTTTTCTCTTTTGTCATTTCTTTTTAAAATCTGCTCCCCCAACCACCCTACAAACGGAGATCAAATACATCTTCTCTACTTTCACACTCTCTCTCTTGTCTGTCTCTCTCTCTCTTGGTTGATTCTTCTCATTCTCTCTCTCTATATCTCTCCTTCATCTTCATGCTTGTCCTCTCATCTCTTTGCTGCTTATCAGTGTTGTTGTGTTCTATCCGGTTTCTTTCTCTCTCTCATCATTTTTGAGACTGTCCTTTATTCGTCTTTTCTCTTCTTCGCTAAATAAGAAGGTCCTTTAAAATAACAATTAACATCTTTTATCGCACAATATTTAATTATAATGTTCTGTTTTATTATGCTATAGAGTTTAATCTTTTATTACACAGATCGTATCAAAGCATAATAATCCTGTATGAGTTTATAGTTTAATTTATATTCTATCATTTTTTTGGGGTTGTTGCGTTCTGATAGTTGTCACTAATCGTATGGAGGTTGTTTTTTAGAGTTTTTTTTAGAGTTGAGAGATCGCGGAGAGTCAAAATTCTCAGAAAAATATCAGTATCAATTTCTTAAATGGTGAGATTGTGAGTTAATACGAGATAGAGTAAGTTGTGTAAGTACGGCATCGTACATCGCTGTGGAACGAAATTAACTTGTTCTTTTGGAAGATTTATGAAATATAAATTATTTATGTCTATCTAGAAGAAAAATTTAATGTTTAAAGTCTTTTAATTGGATTCTGAGATAAATTTATTTTATACTCTGAGTACATCCTATTGGCCTCACGTGCGTAAGGCACGCGAAAACTAAACTATCTTATAAGCACACACATACCTTTCAGCGCACACACAACCCTACCACACCCGTTTAATCTTCGATGATCACGAGCGCACATATCATACAACACACCACTCACTAGCACACAAACACTATCATCACACATCACTACTTCACACAAACACAGCACATTTAATTATAGTTAGTTCAATAGATTTATGTTACCATAGATTAAGACACATTCCCCCTTACTAGTATATTATATATAATTCTATACTTTATTATAATGTAATAACCATTTTTTACTATAGATTAAGCTCTTCACCCTGGTTTTCACACTTAGTAGTTAGCTTGTAAATTCCTATAGACTCAGTATATATATTTATACCGTTGCCTTATTTAGGAGATTTTACTTTAACTCTAAAGCCCTACCCTTTATACAAGGAATATTACATAAATGTTTAAATATGAATTTAATTGAGATAAAAATTAAAGAAAGATAATAATAATACTTGATTAAATTATAATAAAAGATATGATGTGAAAAGCTTACGTGCTATTTTTAGTTAATGTATTTTCACGCCGCCAGGTTCTAGTCAGTATATGGTGATGACACAAATATTTCGGCAGCGATTTAGATTTATATTTTTTCTGTTTAGTCTTATAAAATTATGCTCAAGTAGCTTATGTATTTCACGAGTTGCTAGAGAAATAATATAATATTTTAGCTAATCTTAAAATTCAGTATTATATATTATATATATATGTATTTATGGGTGTGTATATACTGTATATATAATAATAATATGTATGTATTAGTGTATATATAATATATTATGTAATATAAATTTATATATCATAGTATATATATATATATATATATATATGTTATATTATATATATAATATAATATATATCATGTATATATATATATATATATAAATTATAGAGGTACTAGTTATATACATATATATATGCACTGGAAGTTAATTTGACTATTAATTGTATACGTTATGAGTCGTATTGCTAGAGCATTTTTCGAAAGAGTAGCCTTTTAAGACAGGATTTTGTGCAATAACAATAAACCTATTGCCAGAATGATGATTATGGATATTTTTTTTTTTTGAATTATTGAGTTGATATTTATTGCTTACAAGCAAGTGCATCTAAAAAACTTGTTAAAAGTAAATTGCTAATTAAATTATTTTACTTCACAGAGTTGTAAATACGGAATAAACGATTAATAAGAAATCATATTTAATTATAGATAAAAACTGTGTTAGATATTTCGGGTTTGAAAAGTAAAATAATTTATTACCTTTTTTACATTTAAGAAACTTGTTGATATTAAAAAACATCATTGACACCATCGAATTCATTACATATTATTGTGTTTGATGGAAACCTGAAATAATTGATGTTTAAGATAAAGAGCTGTAAAATGAAAGCTAAAAACATTATACTTAATTACCTTAAATATTACCTCCCCAAATAATGCCAGCTGAAAAACGGCACTGTAGCTCACTGTAGTGAGCCTTCGCAGTCTGGGCTTCAGGATCACAATAAATTTTGTAATGTAAAACTTATTAGCTTTTATACGCAGATGTTTGTTTTTTTTTGTCCCCCAATTATTTTCGAGTTGTCACAGAAGCTTATACATTAGTTCGTCATCCACCATTATTCGTTATTTTTTATATTTCTGCCACCCTCATTGAGCTGACTCGATGCCATGGTAAACTGTTAACTGGAAAGCCATGGTGTGTTTTTATCCCCAAAAGGAACCGAATCTCACCAGTAATGTCAACAATAACTTACTCAGAAATTTACTCCATTTAAATCTTTTCCCATTTAAATCTTTCCATCGTTTTATAAAATTTCCCCCCTTATTTCCAAGACCATGTTTGAATTATGTGGTATACTCAGTTCTGCTCTCATACGTCTTTCTCTTCTCACTACTCTCGTCTTCTCTCGTCTCTTATCTACCTCTCTTTTTATCTCTCATCATTCTATTCGATGCTCTCCTCTCTCTCTTACTTCTCTTTCTCTGCTCATCATCTTCTCTCTCTCTCTTCTGTAAACGACTCATCTAGTTTGCTCATAAAAAATCGACATCAATTAAAAAAAGTGTAAAAAACCTAACGGTTTTTACTGTAACCAAACGTAAATCGTAATTAAGCAATATTCATCGCATTCAAATTACTATTTTATGGAGTTATAAACAATCAAATTTAAAAATATTTACGATTTTCAAAAATTAGCAATTATATTAGTAACATAATTAACATTAATAATCTTATTTATTAGCGAGAATGAATGCATTCAATATTTCTTCTGAATAAATTACCTTTTTATTTATTTAGTGGGAAGAGAATTAGCTTCCTGTCTTCCAACCATGGATCGCACGCCTCTTCTCATCCAAGTGATTATTCACCTATGGATCTTATAATGGTATATATTATAATTATATAATCTTAAGTATATATTATTATATCGACTTAGTAAATAAATATCAATAATAGACTACACCTATTACTAATAAGTATACTTATACGTATGTTAATAAGAAATAAATATTATATTATTACTAATATATAATACGTCTACAGCAACTACTCTATCTTCTTATTCTATAAATATAATTTGTTTCAATAAACGATAATTAACGATTTATTACCGATTAAATTTTGTGATACTTAACTAATAAATTCTTTCTGAATATAAGAAAGTACATTTATATTAATATAAAAAATTAAATGAAACTTATTATAAAAAATTATAGTATCTGATTATATTATATAAAATTATATATAAAGAAGTATTATAAGCATATGATGTTTTTATCTATGGAGATTAGTATAGATATCCACATTTATAAGAGAACCGATTTAACATTTCCTGTAAGGCTTAGTAAAGTTTACATACTATCTTTTAAAGTATCTCTATATTTGCATTAGATATTAAAAAGATTAGGTGTAATTATTACGTTATGGATTCCCCTTTGAATTACCTGACCATATAATTAAACTATATATATATAAAATTAAATATAATTATTATAATAAAATATGTCATAAAAAATAGTAAAATGAATAAAAATTAAATTACTTATTATCTGAGTAATAGAGTAATCACTGCAAATATACGTTTCTTTGTTGACTCATCATTCGAACTAGTAAACAATTTTATATATAATAATTTCCTTTAATAGTAGTATAAATATTCTTTTTATGTTAAATTAGACTGAATATCAATATACAACACAATAGTACTTAATAATATACCCTCCTATATATATATATATTATTTATTAGCTTTACATTTATTAGTGACACTTTTTCTATTAGAATATTTATATGATTATATCTCCGAAAAACCTTTATTCTCATTATCAATACCCCAACAACCCACTTGCACCTAAATGTTAATGACTTTTAAGAAATATACTAAGGTATTTAAATTATATATATATAATTAATTACAATATTATAATAGTAATTGAAATTAACGTTATAATTAATTTAAAAGAAGGAGATAAGAGAGAGAATATTAAATATGATAATAGATTTGAGATATGAAGATATAATTAGAAGGAAAGAGATAAAAGAGAGATAGAGTGATGTAAGATAGATAAACAGATCACTAGAAATAAATACAGTACAGAGAGTAAACAGACATACAGTTATAATTAATACTAAAACAGAGGACAACAGACAGAGAGAAATTATCAAAATAATATGGTGATAAGATGTGGTTTTAAAGAAATGTACCTTTACCTTAAATGAGCATATTGTATTTATGAATGATCGGTATGGAAAATTCTGTAGTACTTTTTGCAACTGGAAAGTAACAATATCTACCACCAGAGAGTCTTATATACCAATAAGAGTAATGAAAATATTAATTTAAAAAGACAAGTATCCCTATATGAAAAAAAAAAAAAAAAAAAAAATATAAACTAAGGTCGTCCGTTTCGCTTGTTTATACTAATCGCCTTCTAAAAGAGATTAAAGACGCGAGCGATTAACTTTATCGTTATAATCCTAGTTAGAATTAGGGGTCAAATGGACTTTATGCTTTAATGTTACTTATCAATATTTCCAATTTCCATCGGAGGCTCGTGTTGCAAAGGATTCACTATTTACCAGTATGAGAAGAAAGAACTAATACGAAATAATTAAAACTTCTCTATCTAAGTGTAAATAGCTCCGGCTATTTCCGCAGATATACTCTGCTTCATATTTCTCAGCCTACTCGAATTGATGTTTATCAGCCACGCTCATGAGTATTTGTGAATCTATGCTCTTATGCCTAACGCAGCGTGTAAAAATGATTAAGACATCAACAATACCACCTCTTTAGCGTTAGCATGATTGTGTAGTAATTTCAAAATGTGTAAAATAAAATCACACTAATTTAATACACTATGCCAAGAAACTTAACAACTCAATGAATCTGATGATAATAACATCATCATGTCATGATGATGAATGAATAATTGACATAATGATAATACAATAATCGCACGCTAAATAATAATAATATATAAATAATTATTTAGTTATCTACAATTAATCTAATGATTATATAAGACTAAATGATATAATTATATAATAATAATAATAAATAAAAATAATAAATAAATGGAAATAATAATAAAAATAAATAATCTAATTAAATAATAATAATATATTAAATAAATTAGGAATAATTCATTAATGATTTATAGTAAGAATAGTGAATAAAAAATAATAAAAATAAAGAAAAAATGATTAATATTAAATATTATGAAAATATAATAATTAAATATTACAATCTTTTGTAGTTTAATAAGTTAATAATAAGTAAATTAATAATAAATAATATTAAATCATATAAAATGGAATAATAATAATAATATATTAATTAATAATAATATAATATAATAAGATAATTAAATTTAATTTAATTAAGTACATATATTAATATATATTGAATAAATATTAATTAAATAATAATAGTATAAATATATTAATATATCAATTATTATATATATATTATAAATAATTAAATATTACACTAAAGACATAATAATTATTATATAATTTATGTATAATACATTGTGTAAATTAAATGTCTAAGAAAATATAATAAAAGTTTAATTAAGTTCCAAAAATTTTTATAGAAATAACGCCATAAATAGTTGAAAAAGAATTCTTAGTTAATAAAATATAAATAAATATATAGTGCACACTATATTATAATTATATAAGTTACTATGAATTTAACACTCTCAATTACTACAACTTACTCCAAAATATATCACATAATAATACCACCATAATACCACATTCCCATAAATAAAATAAAGAATAGATAGTTTAAGATTCAAAAGATTTCACTATAGTCTATAAATTCCTATATCTAATAATGTATAATTAATATAATAATAAATAATTGATTAAATATAAATATAATGAAATAATGAACATATATTAATAAATAATATAATTTAATAATATAAATAAATTAATTATATATGAGATATTTGAAATATATTAATAATTACCATAGCTGATGATTACTTATTGGTGAAGTTTCTGTAATTAATAATAATGAAAATAAGCAGAAGCGTCCGAAAGGAAACTTTTTCTTCTATTTTTTTCACGTTTGAATGCGTTACCGGGATGCTAACCAAGCAAACTTGGCAACTCAAATTATCATTTTTCAATTATTTATAATATAATATTATCAAAAAGTAATTAGAGTGAGAGTAGCAAACAATTACACGTCGCGAAATTACTACTTAACTAGAATATTTTTGCTCTTTTATCTTTAACAATTCGAGAGAATCTAGCATCAATACAACAATATTATTCGAATTATTTATTTAATCTAAGCGTTGAAGATACTACTTTATATTTAACTAAATATTAATATATATATATATATTATATTATATTATTATATATATTTTATATATATATATACTAATCATATATATTAATATAATAGTTTTATATTTAATTTGATAATTTATAGTTATGAATATATTTTTTATTACTTTTTAGTCTAATGATGTCATTATTATAAATGATACATCATAAATATAATGATTATATAATGGTATGCGATTTCAGCAGCCTTACCTTCGGAGAGTAAATATCATTTTTAGTTCTAATGTTATCATTTACTTTATATTTTTAAAATAATTCTCAGTGAGAATTGAAGACCTTTTATTATTATTATTAATATTTTTATCTTTATAATCAAGTTATTCATCTGACACCATGTAAAATCCATGTCCCCATAGCCATTCTTATGCTATGGCTTTAATCCCTATCAACAATGACTTTTCTTGATAATTAGTATATCTTCGAATTATTTGTATGTATTGGGGTTTGAAAATTCTTATGCTTTATAAAGGATATCAATTTAGTGCTTACTCTTATTCTGTGCAACGTTTGTAAAAGAACCACTTCAAAACAATTGATGAAGAATGTACATTAAAGAATTCATATCTAGATTGTTTATTTATTTATATAATGAGATTAATTTATTTATATACAGTGATTTAAAAAATTTATTATACCATAATGGAGGTATAGAAAGAGAAGAAAAGAAAGTGTGTGAGATATGCTAATGAATATTTGTATTATTATTATCATGACTAATTGTATTGATTTATGAACTATCTGTTGAAAGTATATTATGACTATAATATCTTTCTGCTATATTCACGAATCTACTCTACACCTTTATAGTAGAATGGTTTAAGTTTTGATATGTTGCTAACATTGATACACCTATATTAGTAAAAATATTACTCTCTTTGATTCTGAAAATCGGGAGATAGTCACAAAAATATTCACAATTTGCCACATAACCCAAACTAATCAAATACACATGCACTTCACAAATTTCAATTAAGTATTCCTGAAATTCATTCTCTTTTAGATTTATTGTTTATCTACCTACAAATACTATGTCATTATATATGCACTTTGTTTTTCACAGTGCTTCTTTTATAAGCGATTCCTTTTCACCTAGTATTGACACGTTACTTAATCGGTTCATCTCCACTTATCTTTTCTATTTATTATCAGTATTCGTGTCCTTACAGATTTTACTTCAAAATTAACCTGCCATCTGCAAGTTTACTTAACTGAATTAATCAGTCCGGTATCATATTGTTATGGATCACTTATATTACCATCACGCAATACTCACCATATGAATGCAGTTTTATCATATATTTAATATCTTTTATAAACACGAAGCTAAGAAAATATCTTAAGTTGATGCGATCAACTCATTATTAGGTAAGACTACTTTATATATTCAATCCTGATATTCTTATATATTGTTAATCTTCAAGTTCATTCTCTTATCATGCACAATCGTCAATGGGATCCATTGATAAAATAGAAAAAATAAGTGACCAATAATGACTGTATAATCTAAAGCCCTTGCATTAATATTTGTGAAAAACACCGCCGTTTTGTAATGAATATTACTATATCTACATATAGTCATATAGTAGATAAGAATTCCTCCAATCCTTCATAGTATTGCATTGTTCATTCACCACAACGAAATTTTAGTAATGTCTGCATTATACAATTTGGCATTACTCAAACACAGAGTTTACATATTTATCCATACTTATTTGTTGTAATCAAAAACTATTCAGGTTTGCACTTTTCCAATCAGTCTTCTAAGCGAATGTCTGATAGATAATCGATCTATCACTCTTCTGTAAAAAGTAAAAAATTGTCGCAATCGTGTAAAAAGACAGATCAATTGGTTAACTTAGTTGACTAATTGAGCATATATTTTCTTTCATATATACACCTCTAGCTCAAGCCTAGTATTCTACAATACACTACTAGAGATATGTGATGAATAGTACTTCTTTCTACTTGCGGATAAACGAGTTTGTGATTATGCCTAAATGGTATTAGCACTAACATTCCACAAGTTTCACGCATATATCAGTTCTATTTTATATTCTACAGACCACATACGAGAACGTATTGAGAGTCTAACCACCTCAGATTGCCTCTTCTGCATCCTAGGAACTTGATGTTAATGTAGAGTAAGTCTCTTTTCAGTTAGCACAGCAAAGCCCCACTAGTTTAGTATTCTCCCTCTTATGTCAATATGTAAGGCCACTTGCTATTGATGCCACTTTAAGATGTTTCCATCTAATATTGCAATAGCAATACCAGATAGTTCGATTCAAATATCTGACCTTTTTTATATTCATTCTATCCAATCTAAGAGTAAGTGTTCTCGGAATAGTAACGCTAAAAGGGTGTAGCACTATATTTCAGCTACTCTCTCGGTTATAGCTATTATCATGAGCTTATTTACTGTTAATTTATTTTTCATGTAATATACTAGCGTATGTTTCATTTTCTCTTTCCTTTTCTGGAAAATGATGAACTCATAAAAAAAAAATCTTATATATTGCCATACTATTGTCAACATCAGTTATAATTCATCAACACCGAAACTTTAAATATCAAACCATCAGAATCACATTAAAACATAATGATCTGAACCACCTTTTTGTAATCTCTTCTTAACACTCAAAATGTTTATCGCTCATTCAGTTATCCCGACCCTAAATTTTAATACTTATGATGATTATACTATATATTATTGTATTAACATACCTATTAGATTTATGTCCTTCAAACTCAAGCAGTTAATTACGATTTAAACCTTACTCTTATCTACCGGTATGTTTACAAACCCCTTACTTATTTTTTACAATATTATCTACCTGCCAAATTATCTCTCATTTTTTTCTTACCGATTTACTTTTAAAAAGAATGGAAAATTTAAACTCTTCAAGTATTGTTTTTTCTATCCTGACATACGTAGACGTATATTGAATCTAAGATTTTTCTGATATGGTTTCTGTTCATGTTATTTGATTAAGGAGCAATTCTATCGCTCTCTATCTTCTCTTCCATTCGTCATCTTAATTCTTAACCCATAAAATTCCGTCACTGGCATGCTGCCCACTTCAAATTCTTTCAGTTTAACTCCATTACCTATTATTATTAAACTTGGAATTTATGTTCCACAGCACATTATACATACGCATATGAAGGGCATAGCATATATATGCTTGGACTTTTACTATTTTAAGTGCTTTACTTTGAGCAATTTTTTTGGTTAGATTCTGTTATGCATTTATCGCTTTCATAGAGCTGTTGATGCGTTCCATAGCGATGGACTTGTTGGAGTTTTCCGTGTTTGGTTGTCAGTGTAAGTGGTCCTAAGCACCGAACCACCATATTATCCACTGTATAACAGCCTGGTCGATGGAGATAGCTTCACCTGCTATCTTTGATGTAGCCTATCATACGCCTGCCTGCCAAACTCCATTAAAACCTAAATGTACAAGTTTACTCTTGGTTCTTATTATGTCTCCTCAGTTTCTTTTAATCTCTAATCATGAATTGTTGTTCGTAAATGTAAATATTTGTATTTCCAAGTACATAGTCCTTTACCATCTTCTAAACGAACCTATGTCCTTCTATTCTTCGCAGCTCACTACGAACGTCGATTCTTATGCTTACTCCAAAATGACTCAAGCATTTACTGTGTTAGATTTTCGGTTTTATACTACATACGATTATCACTTGTTTTCTAGATTTTGTGATCTTTAATCTCTTCCCTTAGATGTATTAATTGCACTTATGGCAGTTACCTTTAATTTCCTCTTGCTTACTCCTCTTATTATAAGCTGGTTGGGTTTACATATTCATCTTTGTTCTCTCTCTTGGCCCCTCCAACAGCGCCTGGGGTCTCCTTTTCATTATCATATGTATGTGTTTTGTTTATCGCCAATATTTTTTTCTAGCTACTAGATCCTTCGCACGACGATAGCATTACGCATCTTTTGGAGGCGATTTCTTCTGTTATTTGTGTAATATTCTCACGTTGTTCACCAATTTCGAATCTGTTCATATCTTTTTGTACTTTACCCTTGTGGCAGGAGGATTGATATCTGTCTTATCCTGCTTAGATTAGCTTTATTTTGGCTTCTGGTGCAGCTTTATCTCTGCATTTTGTTACCTCCTTTTTCTCTTCGTAATAATAACCTTTCATTCCCTCAAGAAATCATCGAATTTCTCGTTTTTGCGTATACCCATCACACACACTACTATAATATTCATCTATCACTTCTTATTCTATGTTAATCTACCAATGGATTATTGCAGGAATATATAATACATTTATCTATATACTAAAAATATGTACTTTCAATGTTTGCTCTCTGCTCAAATGGGGCTGTATCATTTATTAAATATCTCTTTATCCGACAACACCACAACGACCAATTGCCTCAAAAGCAAATCGAATTGTAAACACTGTGACACTAATGTTTCTATCACTCTTCATATGACTGCTTGATACATCGTCTCTTTTTACGATGTCTGACCTACAATATTTCTCAGACATGTGGGCTGTATTTGCGAGTTTTAAATATATGAATAGACTTTGGGTAATCTGTAGATGTTTCCGTGTATCTTCTGGTACGCCTCGATCACTCTGGTTATTTTTATTAATTTATTATATCACGGTATTCAATTTGTTATTAATTGTTTATTGAGTATATATAATATTCTGTTTGAGCTTTTTATATTTATTTATATTCAATTATTATAATAATTTTATTTTGATGGTTTATAGTAAGTTTGCTTTTTGATTACTTTTATAATTAAAATGGTATATATATATATACTATTATAAGTCATCACTTATAATATGAGTTATATAATTTATGTGTTTATGAGATTATATGTATATTTTGGTATATTTTGAGTTTTTCTTGTTTATTTTATAGTGAGTCTATATATATATTATATTATATTAATAATATTATGTTCAATTATGTTAGTTATATATAGTACTTATTTAATGAGGTTTATACGTTAATTAATCTTGGTTTGAGGGGAAATTTTATTGTAATTTATATTTATTATATCTTTTTTATCTATTGTTACTTCTTATTTTTATATATAGTATATATAACTGTTATCGTGTGAGTACCTTATCACTCCTTATAATGGTGGTATGCCTTTCAAGCATCGGATAAAGACTGATTTATAAAAGAAAGAATTAAGATTATTAAATAAATAAAGTATATCTCCAACGATGAGCTCAAGTTTATATCAAATTAAATCTCTTCAAGATTTAAATGACGTAAAACTTTACTTAGTAAAAATAAAACATAATTTTAATGCAAAATATTTATCATTAGAATAATTTATGATTGTATCATTTTGGTAAGGTTGTATTTTTATTTGTACTATTGAGTATGCTCATTATTTTGCTCATTATGCTATTATGTTGATATGCATGTGTTTTTTAATTTAATATACTCATATTACTACTCATATTTCTATGTACTTTCCATCACATGCATGTTCGAATGTTTTTATTTATTATATAGATTTAAGGGACAATATGTTCACTAATGCGTTTATCTCTTATTTTATCAACGCTCTATCGAAATAGATTGAAGATAAAAACATTTCCAATGGTAATTTTGTGTATTTAACATGTGTACACGAATTACTGTTAAGGAGCGTATAGATAGTATACCTGCGTGCGTTAACAATGTTGTATGTGTGGTGCATAATAAATTGTTGTCTGCTACAACTTCTAATACGAATCATTAACAACTTCCTTTCGTGTATTAGTTTTGGGGTGGTTTGTCGATGTTGACTTTCCTTTCATTTCACAGCTTTTTATGATTAGGATGATTTCCGGAAGGGTAGTACGATTTGATTTGTTGTTTATGTTTAGACAAATGGATATTTTTTCTATTGTTCTACAAGTGAGACGGTAGAGCACCCGAAAGAGTCATATAAATTTACAGGTGAAAATAAGAATATGTTGAATAGTTTATATATAGTTGTTTTTTTTTTTGTATATTTTTATTATATAGTGTATAAATCTATTTTAGGGATGAGATCATTACCTACACCATATGAACTTCTCATCCAGTATATCTTTGGTCGAACTGTAATAGAATTCTAAATTGGATGTTACCAGGCGTGGTATAAAATTGTCTTCTCAAACACGATAAGGAAGTCTTTTGAACATGAGTGGGGAATAATAGTGATTGTGAGTCGAATCGAGACATTGTAAGACATAAGAGTTAAAGAGATGTTCAAATTTTTGTGAGTAGGTGGGGGTTGGTATTTACTTAAGTTTAAATGAGGGAAAACGTTAGGATGTAAACAGATCTCTGGAAGGTTGGAATATCTAATATTATTAATTATGAAAGGAAGAAGAAGTAGCTTCATCCACAAATGTCAAATTGGAACTGTTTGACAGAAAACTAGAAGTTATTGATCAAAGTAGTGATCGGACGATGCCAAAATAATATTCGAAAAATTGCCGATTTTTTCAATTCCGATACCGATACCAAAACAAATTGCCGATTTTTTCAACTCCGATGCAGATTTCAAAAAAAAAAAAAATTATTGATTCTTTCGATTTTCGATCCCGATTTGTATTCATCGTATTTTTCCCCCAAAATTTTAAAATCTGATTCTAAAATAAAAATTTCCATTTCCAATTCCAATTCTCATTCCAGAAAATTTACCGATTATTCCGATCCTCGATGCCGATTCGGAACCATAGTTCCATCACACAAAATAATAAGAAACCCTGGAAGGGTCACAGAAAAGCAACAATACATGTTACGATCTTCCAAAAGCCTTGGATATGTCAAGCGCTACCCCATAATACTCCTATAGCCTCTTACTCGCTCCTATAGTCCCTTGGGGGCTCCTATAGTCTCTTAGGTCAGGATACCATACCAAGGTATTATAGGAAAGCATGTCACCAGTTGACTTGGAGCGTCGAAGGCCATGTTGCTGATCGGATAGAAGGGAATAAGATTCTTAGTAGTATAGAATCCTAGGAAATATGAGCAATCAGTAGAATAGTATAAATATATATATATATATTATATATATTATAAATATATATGTAATTATTTTGTATATAATATTTGTAAATTATATATTTAAGTTTCTGTTTCATTTTGATATGTATATATATATTATGTAGATTATATATTTAGTATTTACTTGCATAGTGATTTGATATAAAATATTATTATTTTTTATTTTAATATATTTATATAGTTTTCTATATCTTTATATTGAATTATAATTTTATTTTTATATGACATATTTTATATTTCTTTATTATTATTATATATTTAATTTATTGATCATATATATGTTACGTTTATTATAGTTATTTGAATAATTAATTGATTTTTATATAAATAATTTGATTAATGAGTTTTGTTTTTATATTATTTGATATATTTAGTATATTTTCCTGATTATATTTTATGGATTTATTATGTTATTAGGAGTATGTAATATGGTTATTTAGTATGGGTATTATTGTTTTAGTTGTTTATTTTTGTAATATTACTGTATAAATGAAATAGTATTTTACTATTATTGTATTGGTATACCGTGGATTTTGTTTAGTAAAAAATAGTTATGAGATTTTTTAATATTTTTATCTATTCTTTGGTAGTCTACGAGTATGTTTATTTATATTTTATGTATTTTAATAATTGAAAAAAAAATAATTATTATTTTCATAAAGTAAAACATATATATAGTATATATGTAATTATTATCGATTTTATTTAATTATATTATATATATGTATATATATATATATTATATATTATTATTATTATTTATTCATTATATTATATTTATTGTATAATATTATATTTATATTATTAATATAATTATGAATAGTATATTCAAAATATGTAATTTGATTAAATAAAAAAATTTAAAAACTTTATGGAAATCCACAAAAAGTAATACCATAACACTTTACAAATAACTGTATCAGGAGTTTTTAATTCAAAAGACGAAAGAGAAAAAAACGTTTGCACAGCATTTTTTTTTTTATTTTTGTTTTTATTTTTTTTTTTTTTAAAGCTTTAAAGAGAAAAAAAAACTATAATTTTAATTCCAAACACAAACTTTCACACAAACCAAAGCAATAAAAATGTTTTTAAAAAATGTTTAAAAAAAAAAAAATAAAAAAATAAAAAAAAAGTTAATAAAAAGAATGAATACAATGAAAACTAGTTTTGTTGGGCGTTTTTTCCTAATGATACTTATTAGGTCCTTTCTATATGAACGTTTTAAACGCTCTCATTGACCTATTCAACTAAATGTTCTCGAGGCGTCAAAAGGGGCTACCCTCTAACCGCTCGTATAGAAGGCTCCCCTTACTTTTAAGTTAAACATAAATAGGTGATTATACTTAATTATCGGTAAATGTGATAAATATTTAATTTCGAGGGTATAAGGGTATTGGCTTCGCAACAAGTGATTCATTTAGTGATTCATATAGTGCTTCATTTAGTGATTCATTTAGTGATTCATTTAGTGATTCATATAGTGAATCATTTGAGATATCTGATCAATTAAGAATAGTTTCAAAAAGAGAAGTAATTTAATACTTTGCTAGAAGGAAATTTGCCAAGTTTAGTAAATCCATATATATATTATATATATATATATATATAATATATAAAATATTTATATAAATATATATATAATATTATATATATATATATATATATATATATATATATATATATATATATATATATATATATATATATATATATATAATGAGGGCTCTGGAAAACAGATTTGGAAGCTGCAAATAACAACAATAATAACAATAACAACAAACAATAAAAATAGACAATAACAATTTCAATAACTGTAAATCATATACTGCTTTATCCTGTTGTGAAAA
>JABUQX010027292.1:2500-7500 GCA_015478945.1 Trachelipus rathkii | reverse complement strand
AAATTTTTAATAGACTTTGTGATTATTGCTGTTACTTTTGTTTTATGTTCTTCTGTAAGTATTTTCGTTGGAAACTAACTTAAAAAACTTCACTATATATTTACTTTCCCACCAGAACACGGAGTGACTTCCATCCTGAAGCGGAACCGGTGCTGAGGGGAACACTTAAAGAAAGGGACTGATTCATAATTTTAAGTACTTCTTACTACAATGTGTATTTCCTTTTTTTTTTTTTTTGATATTGATAAATCACTAAATAGGGCACTGAGTGCTTCTGATCCTGAAGCGGGGACTCTCATTAGGGAGTCGTTATTTCTTTTATAAGTAATTTTATGTAATCACTAAGAAGGGGGCACTGAGTGGCTTCCATCCTGAAGCGGAACTCTTACGTGGAGGGTTTCTTCTAGTAAGGGGGGCACTTGAAAGAATAGGGACAGTAGGAATCCTTAGGACATCAGAGACGTCAAGGACATCAGGAACATCGGCGGCGTCAGCGACATCAGGATCATCAGGGTCATCAGAGATATCAGGGTCATCAGAGACATCAGGATCATCAGGGACATCAGGATCATCAGGGACATCAGAATCATCAGGGGCATCAGAGACATCAGGACATCATGACATCAGGATCAATCAGGACATCGGGATCATCAGGGAGATCAGAGACATCAGGGACATCGGGGACATCAGAGACAGCAGGATCATCAGGAACATCAGGAATCGTTGACGTTACCGTTTCCATAAAAGCAGGTTTTAAACGGCTAATTGAGACTACTGTAGTTTGACCATTCCTGAGTTCTATCTTGAAACAATGTGTCATTCGTTGAAGGACTTTGAAAGGACCACTATAGGGAGCTTCTAAGGGTTTTCTGATCCTATCAGTCCTTAGGAAGACATGAGAACAGGTCTTGAGTGCTTCCGGAATATATGAAGAATTGTTGAAGGAGTGAAAAGTAGGAAGGTCTCTAAAGTCCAATTCTTTCATGTGGGCGATAAATTTCTTCATAAAAGAATCCATTTCTTGTTTATTGTTAGGAGAAGATTGAAGAATGTCCATAGGACAAGTGGAGTTTTCCAGTTACTGCTTCAAAGGCGGAATAACCGGAATCGTTTGGAATGCATCTGAGACCAAGTAGAGTGATGGGTAAAGACAGAAGCCAGTTTTCCTTTCGAGCCATTAATGCAGTTTTAAGAGAACGGTGAAATTTTTCTATCTTGGAATTTGTTTGTGGGTGGTACGAGGTTGTTCGAAACGATGAAAAACAATCATATGTGACAACTCACTGAAGAACTCGCTTTCGAATTGAGGACCTCTGTCAGAAATCACATAGAGAGGAACACCGAATCTGGATATCCACTGCATAAAAGCATAGGCAACATTGCTGTAGTGTTGGTAATTGGGAAGGCTTCAACCCATTTTGTGTTTCGGTCGATGCAGGTGAGTAGATAGCGAAAAACTGGAGAAGAAGATCCACAAAATGCTGTTGTGAAAAGGACCACTATATTCTATATGAAAACTGTTCGAATCTTGAAGAAGGATTTCTTAATGTTGTTATTGTGACCGTTGGTTGGTGTTGACGATGGACTTCTGAGACACTGGCACTGCTTCACAAGTGTCTGTATCAAAAAGTTTTTCTAATTATCACTATCCATTACAAGGCCAAAAATATCTTTTCTTGATCATCGTAAAAGTACCTTTGATACCAGGATGGACATTTGATGCAACGTATTAAATATTTGAAGGCGAGCTGCCTTCGAAGAAATGTCTGGGAAAAGAAGAGAGTATCGCACCATATTTGAGGTTGTCCTCAGGGATAATTCATGAAGACGATCATGATAGCGTCTGATTCTTCATCTTATTTCTTGAAGGCGAGCTATTGCGGGCAAATCGACAGCGTCAACTGATACCGAATGAATCCGTGAAAAAGTGTCGGCCACCATATTGTCTGCTCCTCTGATATAATTGCTGTAGAAATATATTCTGTTAGTACTGAGAGATGTCGCTGTTGACGATCACTTTTTGCAGGATTTTTGGAGTAGAAAGCGGAAACAAGAGGTTTGTGTGATCTGTGCAAAGAGTGACGACTCTTCCCTCTAACATGTGTTTAAAATGAAGGACAGCATAATATGCTGCCAAAAATTCTCTGTCGAAAGCAGAATATCTCTTTGGGGACTGACAACTTACTTGCTGTAGAAGTTCAATGGAACAGCAGTTGACCATCAGAATCATCTGGTGAAATGCGCTCCGATTGGAATCTACTGCTGTCAGTTACCGTTGTAAATGTGAGACATGTAGTAAAGAGAAAGGGAGTGGCATTTTGGAAGAGCTTCCTTAGTATCTTGAAAAGCTGTCACTGTTCTTCTGGAGTTCCATTCAAGAATTTATCCTATGGATGACAACTTGGTCTTTTTCAATAATGGCAAGACGCGATTTGGCAAAAGTAGGATAAAAATATCTTCTGTAGTATCCTAATCATCCCACGTATCTTCGTTAGGATGCTGAATCGCTCACGTTTTAGAGGAAAACTTGAGATATTCTTTCTTTTCGCTGGAGCCGAATAGGCTCTTTTCCTGGAAGACACGGTGTAGCCGAGGTATAAATTGAGTAAGATTGGTTAAATTCACATTTTTCTAAAGAGATTTTAAAACCATTTTCTTGGAGGAGTTTAAAAACTTGTTTCAGATGATTTTTATGTTCAGTTTTGGACGTAGGAAAAATGAGAAAATCGTCTAGATAGGTAAACACGAAGGGAAGGTCTCTGAAGATGGAGTCCATTACTCTTTGAAATGTAGCTCCCGCGTTCTTTAAACCAAAAGGCATAGATAAAAATTCGAAAAGACCAAACGGAGTGATGACTGCTGTTTTCTCTATATCTTCTGGTCTAATGGGGATTTGGTGGTAAGCCTTTTGAAGGTCAATCTTGGAGAATAATGGTAGAGTTATGCAGGCGTTTAGATAGGCTCTGAATGTGTGGAATGGGATATCTATCCTGTTTTGTTATGCTGTTAAGGGCTCTTAAATCTCCACAAGGTCACCATGTTCCAGGTGTTTTCTTAGGCACGAGGTGTAAAAGAGACGCCCATGCAGATTTACTTGGCCTCACTATTCCACTTTTTAGAAGAATGTCAAATTCAGCTTTTGCCGCCTTTAACTTGTCGTCAGGTAATCGGCAAGCTCTGGCAAAAACTGGGGGTGAATCACCAGTTTCTATATAGTGTTTTGGTCCATTATCTTTAATTACTAGATTGTTGATGGTCTATAGGTTAAATTAAGGACGGGAAATCTTGTAGGAGTGATGTTATGTCTGTGTTTTTACCTTAATTGAGCGTGAAGACAGGGTACTTCCTCAGAGGTTATTTTCAATGGAGCTAAACGAGTAGTATAAGTATCTTGCCAATGTTCTTGTCCACAGGTCAATTAGGAAGACCAAAATTGCCGAAGAAAACCATTCCAATAATAGCAAATAGTAATTTCCTGCTACCTATAAATGTCCAGTGAATTCTCTCTTAATTTTGTATTACTGATATTTGCCACAACTTCACCATGACACTTTTATGGCCAACCATTGCTGCGTAACAAGGACGGTGGAAGGGTGCAGCTCATGTTAGAGACCCATGTTAATGGAAGCTAGATATGCTGGCTCCGGTATCTAGTAAAAACACTGGTGCATGGTGCCAAAAATCCTTACATCTATTGTTAACTGCGAAGTTGACACGACAAATGTCAACTTGCTCCTTTAGTTTTCCGACGAGTTTGGGAATGCCTGCTCTTATGTGAGGTCAAACTTATGATAGATGTTTAGTCCCGTTTTTGTTTTGCCATGTACACTATGTTTACAAGCTTTAGAGCTGTTCCATAATAAATGTTGCCGTCTACACACCTTGTCTGTGTGTTGTATTTTCGCTTTGGAACGCGCCAGCCATAAATAAGTAGTGGTTGTTCTGATTTGCATGCGGCGGGTTGGCTTAATGCTGTTGTGGCATGGATATACAGCCATGACAGGAGCTGTGGGTTCTTAATAAACAAGATGTCATTTAGCTAAATCTCCCACTGTTGAATGTGAGATGCTAGAATGGCGGCTAGTTGTGCGAATGTGACTCGGTAGAGTTTTCAAAAATTGCACTCTTACCAAGTCCTCTCCTATATTTAATTTCTCTGCTTGCCGAATCATATCCTGTAGATATATATTATTATTGGTTTGCCACTGTTAGAACCTTTTTGGAAAGTAGTTATCATTATACAACGCATCCACCTTAGATTTTTCGTAAGTATTCAGACCGCTCGTTTTGAAACTGTTACATAAATTCTCTGCGTCAGTCGCTTGAGATATTCATCCAAATTACTTCAGGCGTATATTTTTGACATTATGCACTGAAAAGTACTAGTTCTTGAGCACCTTATGTTAGCGAGATGGAAATTGTGACTTCCATGACACGAAACCATGTCGGTATCTGAAAGATCGAAAAAGTCAGGTGCGTTTAATTTTCAATTGTGAAATGGATTCTGTCTCTCTCTTGATTGTTCATCCTGTACCTTGTGCGTCTTGCCATCTTCGTGGTATCAACTATTTTTCAGCTCTAGGATCACCAATTATATAGTCGTCAGTTCTGGTTTATATTATTATCAGTTATATGGTCACCACTCGATATGGTATTCTATTATCTGGTATGACAACTATATATCGACGGAGGATGATCAGCAATTCTGTAGGACTGGCTATAGGATGGGAATGCAATAATTATCGGTTATCTCTTTAGTTTCACTACCTATAACCAGTATTTGGATGCTAAGCCGCCTTTTTGCGAGCAACGTTCAGGCTTGGTTGTGCATGCAGCGGTGTCAGTCTGCTCCACTTCAGGATAAGCCGTCGAACTGGATTCGGATGAAGTCGGCTAAGGCCAAAGTCGGTTTTGTTTTAGGCTGATCTGCACGAGCTCGTTCTAAATCGTTGGCTTAAACAGGTGAAGGCTGGCGTGTTCTTCTTCCAACGCGAGGACAT
>JABUQX010027291.1:0-14181 GCA_015478945.1 Trachelipus rathkii | reverse complement strand
TATATAATATATATATATATATTATATATATATATTCTATATACATTAATACTTTATATATATATACCCATTTTGCTCTGGGTATCTGCCTATAAGGTTTACCACTTCGTCCCGATTAGCGGGACCAGTCCTTTTCTTATTTGAAACCTCTTGTCACCTGATTTTAGCAGGAGAGGTCTCCGATTTTGTCGTCCAGATTTTTATATACAAACCCCAATCTTTAACATACTTATCGTACTATTTTAATATTTTTAATGAATATATATATATTTATATATATATAATACTTTATATATATAGTATACTATATATATTATATTATATAAAAAGTATATAATATATTAAGTATATATATATATATATATTATATATATATATTATATAATATTTATTATATATATATATACAGAATATATATATATATTATATACAGTAATATATTATATATATATAATATTATAATATAATATATATTATAATATATACTTATATTATAATATATATATATTATCATTATATATATATATATAATATATATATATATATATATATATATAATATATATATATATAATAATATATATATATATATAATATATATATATATTAGGGATGGCCGAATATTCGGTAAGTATTCGTTATTCGGCCTATTCGGCCAAAATTACGACATATTCCAGTATTGGCTTTTTTGCCGAACTATTCGGGCCGAATATCTGTCAATTCACAACAATAAATTACGTCAACATAAGGAAAAGTTATAGGTAATTTTTTTAAAATTGAAGATTTTTAGGAACTAATTTTTCCAAAAAAAATAATATAGCCAAATTTATTAAACAATATGGCGAAAAAATCTTTGTCATTTCGTCAGATCCTATAATTGCCTTTGACATTTTTCAATATTCCAAAAAATAGAATTCATTTTAGTGATACGGATAATGGACCAAACATGGTAGCTGTTATAAGGGAGAGTGGCTTGCTATCAATTTTCATGTTTTATTTTCCACATGTTGCAACTAATGCATTCACGATTCCAATTCTATGTCCAGCAAGTTGTTATTAAATGAAGCTCAAAAGTTGACATCCATCTTGCCCTGTGATATGCACCTTGTGCTGAAAATTTTATTCCTCTTGATGTTTCTTCAATCTCCACAAATTCTAAAATTGGTTATACAATTAGACACAACACACACTGCAGACACGCTGCAAAATGTCACTTACTTCCAAGAATTAATAAATCGAATCAGGTAAGAATGTGAACAAGTTATTTTACTTAATTCTTTTATCATTTATTGATAGAATCGCTTATAAAATAAAGTAAATACTAATAATGTCTACATTAAGAAGTATTTACATTAATCAAAGTTACTGTGCAAGAAGAAATTCTTATAAACAAACATAACTGGATAAACGACCTAACCGTTCATGTATCTAACGGATAGAATTTAGAATTTTGTCATAAACCAAAAAAACATGCAGGTATTAAAAATGAACATATAATAAAAATGAATTTAATAACACTCTAAATTTATGAAAGACAAAAGTAATCTGTTTCGCAAGAATACTTATTACAATGCTCATAAAAGTAACGTTTGGAGGATGGTTACCTTAAAATCAAAGGAAGAAGAAAAGATGTAGAATAGACAAATTAGATAGGAGGATGAGGGAATTTTCCATAGAAGTTGTTCAAGATAATTATGTTCAATAAAATGAAATAAGCCAAATATTGTGATCAGAAAAATTGCCAATTTGACAACATCCATTGAAAAAATACATGCATTATATAACAGTTACTCGTATAAAAAAAGAAAGATTATAGTAGAAATAAAGAACAAGAAAGGTTATCTTAAAGTACAAACATATTGAATATTGCAACAAAAAAAGGAGGAATCTTTTCAGAAGATATAATATATCAGCAACGGTATGCTACTAAAGGCCCAAGATAAGAAGGCAGATTGGAATACACACTCGTGTCACTGACATATATTAAAAATTAAGTGTTTTAAGCATTCCAATTTCATTGTTGCATTTACATAATTATAAAATAAATAAATTTAAAATTAATGATACAAACAATGACAAAGAAAAGTATTTTTGTAGTTCTGTAGATAAGTAGAAATATATACACATGTGTATTTTAATACTATATAGAGCAGCTTAAACTTAAAAAGAGATCAATATGTAATCACTATGATGGGAATTTCAGT
This sequence comes from Trachelipus rathkii, assembly GCA_015478945.1. Classification (NCBI taxonomy): domain Eukaryota; kingdom Metazoa; phylum Arthropoda; class Malacostraca; order Isopoda; family Trachelipodidae; genus Trachelipus; species Trachelipus rathkii. Next base: position 11,978 of record JABUQX010027291.1, on the reverse strand, counting down.
ATGTGAAATTGGTGATGAGAAAAAAGAAAAGACGCATACTATAAAGTTTAAAGTTATCTTTGGATGTGTAATAATATAAATCATATTGTAGAAATTTTGTGACAATACGTAAAATACAAGTATAAGTTCAAACATTCTGCTAATGATGTTACGGAAGTAGATTGAACAAACATTTCAATAATATGCAATAATTTATGTTTCAACGGTATTTGGTAAACGGTGAATATATCATAAAAGCAGAGATTGCTATTTGGAATGAAGAATATATAGAATAATAATGTACCGGCCACCAGTTTAGAAATGTTAAAAAAAAAAGTAAGTGAGATACTGTAAATTTTGAAAAGGAAATGTGTTAGTTTTTAGCCAAAAATTGAGAAATGTCGCCAGAAATGTCAAAACTGTAATCTCCTCGTTTCTAGTAGAAAGCACACTCACACTGGAAAATAACTATATTTAGAGAAAAAATAAACTCTTACTACCTGATATTTACAGTGAGAGAGAAAGAGAATAATGAAGATGACTAGTGTGAGAAGGAGATTAGAAGAGAATGAAATCCTCTATTAATAGTAAATAACTTTCTATATAAGATAAGGATTGAGATATTTTATAAATGAGCTCATATATGATGGAGACTAATATCAAAAATTAATTCAGATTCATGCATATTATAGATAACAGGAGCAGTGTAATTAGAGAAAATATCGAGTGAATGTGGATATATAATATGAAGATGTCGATTTATACTATAATTTGTATTGTCTGGAAATTGAACTTGGATGATAGAATTCAAATTAGATACACACAAAATTTAAAGAAATGCTTGTTTTTGTATTTGGGAAAAAAATTAAATATAAATCATTAAAAAGAAATTATTCATTGCCGTGTAAAATCAAAGGAAATGGATGTTATTTATGATATTTAAAAATCAATGTATGTTCATAAGCCAGTATAATATAAATAGTACCTCTCACTAATATACTCTGAATGTAAAATCTCAAGGAAATGAATAAAACACTAGAAATTAAATAAAATTAATCAATTATTGTGTTGAGATGGAACTCGTGAATATTTGTGATTTCTTATCGTTACAGAAAGTACAGATCTGTACCTATGTAGTAATTGAAGACGCTCACACATTAATCGTGATTCACTCCTTAGCTATTTACATAGTTGGATAACAAGGAAGACATGTGGGTGTAAGTCACAATTATTACACATGAGATGAAGTATAAGATAAAAGTATTATGAAAAGAATAAGTATGAATCCATGCAAATACAGACATTTAGGCTTGCTAAGGTATAGGTTTTGTAAGTGAGTTAAATTGAACTTCGGACATAAATTTATAAGAAATCCCGTACAGTAAACACAAAAAAGATTAAGTAGTCATTTGAGAAAGTATTGTTATGTATTAGTATTATATTGGAAAGCCGCAGGAGAGTTTAGTAGGAAGAGGTGAGTGATTTTGAGTGAAAGTATCTCACACACAAAATATAATAGAGATAAACTTCCACTAAGACTGTATGTAATCGTGAGAGAGTTTTTATGGCCAACATGCTTTAGACAAATAGATTAGAATTTTACATATTAATCTTATCCTTCATAACATGAGATGTGGATCTTAATTGACAAATTTTGAGATTTTTGATTTAATAATATTTTAATTATCATTTTTTAATCTAATACGACCAAAGTTTTCACACCAGAATGTTATGTATACACCAGGCTCTCAGTTAATGGAAGTTAAGAATAATAAGCTTATGGTAAAAGTACTAGTGATGCAGGTCCTGAGGCTATAAATGGTTGAATTCTGAAGAAAAAATTAGGGTCTACTGTTTCATAATTGGATTTTATGTTCACTTTTAACTATAGTTATTATGTGTATCTGATATGCAGGTGGAAGGATAAACTACATGAACACTTGGAAGAATTGGAAATTTCTACTACTAGGAAACAGGGTTTTTGACGTCATCAATTGAATAGTATATGAGTTGATGCTAGCTGATTTGCACAAAGAGCCCAATGTTGTGAAAAATTGCTCTCTGATGTTTTGTATAGACATAAGTTAAGTAGGATCGCTCTACTTATATAGTGAGATAACTATACATAGTTTTAAAATTCAAGTTGACGAACATTGATAAAAACAGTAGATAACATAGTTCGTGTAAATTGGGCACAATCTCTATGCATAGTTTTTTCACAGATATAATGTGTCAATGAACAAATTAGTTGGTGGATATGCTCCTACACAACTTGTTTTTGTAAGAAACATAGGCTCACATATTCAAACAACTATAATAGATTGATGAAACATTTTAAGTAAATAGTGAACGTGTATAGAGAGATACTTGATGACATGATTTAAAGAATTTATTAGAAAACAATATATAATCATTTTAGCTTTTAGTAAAAATAAATACTTATATAGAAAATGAAAGTTTACATAGAAAAAATAATAATACGTACATTTTGAGAAGTTTCAAATTAAGAGAACACTGGGTCAAATAGATATATATTTAATTAAAAAATAATGTTTTTATATGAAATATATATATATATTGCTATATGTTTATAGTAAATTTATATCTATTATATAAATATATATAATATTGGATATATGAAGGGAGGGAAACAAATCGCAATGATATTTTACATGTCTTTGATAGATATTATGTAAACATAAATAACAACTATGATAAAGGTAATATGGTGTGTGGACACCTCACTCAATATAATTAATAAGAAGAAATGATTTGATAATAAGATGAGAGAAGTAGGGGTGATTGCTTAAGTTTAATGTATAATAAGATGTATACCTACAGGATTGTAGATGGTGAGAAATCAACTTTCTCTTCCGTAGAACTAGTAAAAACTGTACTGTGCGGATCGTTCTAATAGCTAGGGCATGTATTATCACACAAGCTCCAATATCTAACAAAGACACTTCTCCAAAAAACACAATAGTTACAGTTAAATGCAAACAATCTGATATCAAACCAATCTGGACGGTTCTGGTTTCGAATAGGATTTTAAAAAAGAAATTGGAAAACATGATAGATAATAAATGAGAATGGTAATGAACAGAAGAAAATAATATTGGTCAAACACTTATAATTGATGAAACTATAATGAAAAATGGAAAGTCAAAACTGAAGATGAGAAGAAGAGAAGGAAATGACCATCAATTGAGGTAATAATGAACAGTGAACATTCGATCGCACTCTATAGAATAACATATGGTAGTGCGAAAGTTCAGATATTACCATCGAAAATGAAATTACAAAGAATAAGAAGATAATTCATAGATTTCATCACTAACTATATACTCTCGTAGAGTGTTCACTCAACGAGCAACATTATGTGTATAATAAAAATTAAATAGATGTTAGTTAACATAGTAATTTAAAATACAAATAGAATATATGAAATAGATTTGAAAGAATTTGAAAAAATATATTGGGAATTAGATGTAATTGAAAATTGGAGAAGATAGCGAGGAAGAATCGTTGGATGCAACGTGAGGAGATTGAATAGATGATAAGTATAAGTTATGACAGATTGACACTTTGAAGGTTATAAGGAGTACATATTAATAATCCAAAAGTCTATTATAAGTAGAATATCAAATAGTGAAGTTAATAGTTCAACGCATATCGCCCAAAATTAGAAAATGAGATTAGCAATGAGTGTTAGTCAAAGGAGAAATATACCTACACTGCTCTGATAAGCAGAGGTTATACTCTCAGAAAGACATTGCACTGATAGGGTGCATTACATCTGAATAGAGAGAGCAGCTAATAGGTTGAAAAATGAATGTCAGAATAATCACACAGAGAACATCTTAGACTTTAAAAGCTTAGTCTAACACAGTATTGCTGTAGATAGCTAAAAAGGGACATGTGAACAGAGAGAAGTGGGAGGAAAAAAAGAAACAGATGCACCAACAGTATCAAACTGAAGCAATGAAAATGATACCTAACCATAGCTAGGAAAGAAATTGGTCACACACAGTATAATATGCTGTGATGGATATTTCCAGCAGCATGGCTCTAAATACGCAGAATGATCAGCTATTTATACTATAACGTACAAAAGATAATCTTAAAACGCCGACCAGTACATCTCTCAGGACAACTTAGGCGTGTTAGTTTTGGAGACTTAAAAAACACGTATTGGCATACAAGAGATTGCTGCTAATTGGATTGTTTTATAGCGAAAGCGAGGTTTTCAGTCACTTAAACAAACAATATAGATTTATCGCTAGGAGGTTGTCACACCACAATTACGACACAAAATAGGTATATTCGAATCTCACCTCTATATCCACTATAGATTTGTAAATAGATTCAATTAATATAAGACTGGATATGTATTGTGAACGTTGATGATATGATATATGTTGTTTTCACTTGTGTACGTTTACCCGATAAAATAGAAAATAACGTATTTAATAAATAAAATATTATAAAACCACACTCACTCTCTCTGATAATTGGAGAAAGTAGTTCCGAATCATTTAAATATTTAGGGAGTTTCGATATACTATGTGAAGTGAATAACTATCATTTATCACTGGTAGGCCAACATTTTACATTACTGCGTTGTTGAGTAAGATTAGCAGTTATACAGGACAATAAAAAACAAATAAAAATCACATTATAGAGGAGAATCATTTTAATTTTGGATGTGATTATAAGGGTTTAATATGATATTGATAGAAAGTGATATAGGAGTGGACAGAATATATTAGGAAGACCTATTAGAAAGACCTGTTATTGATATAGTTTTTGACTTAGAAAGATGCAAAAAGTGAAGGGTGTGAAAATAAACAGTGAAGAATGAATATATTTTATTCGCTGCGAGCCTTTAATATAGATTTTATAAGGTGTAGGTACAAATATCCCTGAATCACTGCACCTTCGCACTAACCATAAGTCATTAATTTATTGATTGTATATTGGATGAGAAGACTTATTAATAACATATTTATATAGATTACACTCATATTCAATAGAGAAGTGAGATTAAAAACACCAACTGTTGCTCATTCTTATTTTTTTGCTTTGTATATAATAACAAAGAGAAAAAAAACTAATGATACCCATAATGTGGAAATCAAATAAATCAAAGAAAGTGGAATCATTCAGTATAAAGCAGAGCACAAGTAGCTTTACCTTGAAGGGCAATTCGAGACAGAAACATGTATACACTATTCAAAAAACGTCGTGAGCGAGGAAAAAATTGCTATAATAGATACTTATAATTATCACACGGAAGACAGTTAACGTAGTAGAATTGTCCAGTATATACGCTCTAATGTTCGACAGTGAAAACACAATCACAACAATAACAACAAGCATGAGGATCATCATATCAGCATAAGAGAATATCTAAATAATGGGCATACGAAGAGATATCATAAAAAAAGTTCGATATTAGGACACATAGTGGTCCAATTCTTGTCCATCCATATTTACGTCGTCCAACAAGTGGATCTCTATAATATTTTGGTTCTGAGCATATAATATTATTCACCTCACTGGTTAATGAATATACATAATATTAAAATATAATAGATGAAAACTTAGGCTTTGAATTTCTCGGCGTATATGCGAATCAAGATCACTATTGTAAGGAATATCAGTATTAGTGTAGAGACGCATGTAAATAAAATATATAATTATACGCTCAGTACGATGCATATAATAACAGTATCTCAAATGTAACAGATGATCAAAATACCAGAATTTTGAAGATCGTGCAAGATGAAGGTCGGATGAATGATAATGTCTCATAAATCTTATAAGTTACATATTGCACTTTCATTCCAGCAAAAAATTGATATAGAATTATTTTAATAGTAAGAAAAATTGATTATAATTTAATAAGTAATTTATGGTTAAAAAATAAAGAAATCAAAACTTTAAATATTATTAAACAAAGTAAAAGTAAATAAAAAATAAACAAAAGTAACAAATTAATACAAAAATCAAGGAAGGTGTCTAAATAAATTAAAGGAAAATGAAAAAGAAAAACATCCATCAAGACAAAAGACAGAGAAAATAAGATACTAGAATTATTATATTCACAAATTTATTTTTGTTAGTCATCTTCAATTTCCAAAAAATAAATATGGAATAATAAAAAACTCCAAACGTTAATATCTTCGAGAATAAGATCGAAGCGTAAGAATGTATCTTAACAATTTTACTTTAGCAATCTCAAGAATTCATCAATTAATTATATATATTATCCAATATTATATATTAATATGATATTTACCTGACTTATATACGTACCTGATTATATACTCAAACTCAATATACGTACAGCTTCAAATACTTAAACGTATAGTATAATATATATATGTAGCATATATACGTAATATAATGAAACCATATCATAATTATAGTATATATAATACTATTATATAAAGAGGAAATATACTTGTAAGGGTCTTTATTTCAGGACCTAGGGATGGAACCCAGTTTATCTCTTCTCAAATTAAGGAAGGTAAGGTGGGTAGATGAGACGTTGGGGAAAGGAAAATAGAAAATTTCTTAAACAGAAAAGGATAAAAAATGATGGTGAAATGGATTCAGAAACGGGAAACGAGGATAGTGATGGGATCAGAATTTGGGAAGATGTGTAACAAAGGCTTTATGGAGGTATAGGTTCCGAGGATTGGAAAGGAGAGCATGTACATAGCACCCCTTCACTATAAGGGATTAAGGGGGAAACTGTAGGAATTATAGGGGGAATTAGTTTGTTGAGTGTATTGAAGATATATGCTTGTATTTATTGGTTCGAAAGCAATGGTCGAGTGGATAAAGGACTGATTTAGGTGAAGAACAAGGTGCGTAGAAGTGGTAGAGAATTTGATCAAAATCTTTACATTAACAAAATGATTGAAAAACGAGGGAGAAAAATAATTGTATAGGTTTATGATTTGCAACAGGAGTATAAGATTAATAAGGAAGCTCTATGCGCATGTTGTTAGTATATATGGGCGTGGTGGTTAGGCTTCTGAAGGATATTCAAAAGTATGTATGACATAGCGAAAGGGCATGTTTGAAGGAATCAGGACAAGTACACAGATAGTAATTGGTTTAAAAAAAAAACTCAAAGAGAAGTGAGGGCAGAGATGTGTTATATCTCTTTTGATATTTAGTATATGGATGGGTTATGAAAAAAATTAGAGGTGGGGTGAGGGGATGTGTTGGGGAGTGGAGAAGTATTGTAATGGACAAGAATGAAAGAATAGGATTGAGGAAGGGTCCCTAAAACTTAATTTACCCATGGGGATTGATGGTTTGTGTGGCGATAGCTTGTGAAGAGTTGAGAGGATTTGTAGAACAGATTCTGGCTCAGTTGCGAAGTGTCAATAAACAGTCTCCACTCACCTGCATCGTATGCTGGGGTTGCGCAATAAAGACGAGGGGATTTGAGATAAATAGACACATCGGTGTGGCCATCAAGAGTGACAGTTTATGGACTTCACTGCCATACACGAGGTTTACCATATTAAGCTGTAGTGTAGGGAAACGGTACGTCCTGTGCGTTGCAAAGTGCTATGTTCTCGCGTTTGCTGAGCATTTACTGTAGAACAATGTTGATCTGAGTTAATGAATTTAGGATTTATACTATCTGTTTGTTTGCGCAATGTGAAATCCAGTTGAAGGTCAGGATTGTATTTTGCATGAGTGTCACGATAGGAAAGCTTTGTAAAATGGCAGGGACGAGATCGTGCTCGTGGAACAAGACTCTCAATTCAAATCGTGGTCTGGAGCGAAATACAACTCTCAACAAGGTACTACTGAGTCTTTGCTCTCTGTTGTGTTGACCCTATGTCTTTGACATAAGGCGTGTATGTTGTACCTGTGTTAATGTAGTGAGACTATGGTCTGGAATAAGAGGTATAGATCTAAAGTACAATGTGTTCAGATGGCCAAACTTAACTTCCATCTTTATTTAAAATTCAGAGCGGGACAATATTGTACACTTACGTGCGCTATTTCAGGCATCGTGGAGTGTATATTACACGCACTATTCATCACGAAATACGCGGTCATCATTTGGAAGTTTTTAATTTAGTTCTTTGTAAGAACAGTGCCCTTCAATAACTCCTGGTAGAACTATACTAATTATAGTCTTGACTTGAAACTAATATAGCATTACTAAGGGTCTCGGTGAATTTCTCTGACTCGCTGTAAGATAAACAACTTCTTTTCTCGAGAAGATAAAACGCGTTTATTTGGCAAATATATGCGGAATGATATATTCGCTCATCCTCAAAGCAACTTAGAACACATAGTTGTCGGATTTTCCGAATCCAAATAGTACACCCATTGCGGGGTGTACCTTATCCCTTAATGATAATTTCTAACTGGCATATGACACGGGGAATAAAAATATCATCTTCATGCTCTTGCATCAACACAGCACCTAGTGCAATGTCACTAGCGTCCGTTTAAGATAAATATTTTCCTCAGATCAGGTAATCGGAGAATCGGTTTCTTAATTAATATCTTTTAATTCTCTGAACGCTTTTTCTTGATATTCACCCCATACCACTCTTCTCGGCTGTTTCTTTAGTCAGATCCGTTAATTAATTAATGGTCCTGCTAACACTGAATAATTGGGGATAAAATTTCTATAGAATCTTGTTAATCCGAAGAACGACATGACTCACTTTTTAGTCTGCGGTCTCAAAGCGTCTCGAACCTATAATAGAAATTCACCACTCGTAAGGCATCAAATAAAGGAGGGACATTTAATTGACATAGAAAATAACAAAACAATAAAAACTATCAACAATCACAAATTTAGAAAATTCTACGAATCATTTATAATAAAAAATACTAAAAATATGAAGAGACCGAGGGAACTACTACATGGACGAAATAATAAATGAAAGCTTAAAATCTTCTACGTTATGCGAAAATTTACGACACAAACTGGAACGGGATAAAAATTTAAAGAATGATAACCAACTGCTGGAAAACTAAAAACAAAAGAATTACAAACCATCATGTTCTTATTTAATGCTCCTTGAAAGAGGTGGGAGGAAATCTCCCATGAAAGCTAGGAGGTGTTAATAACAGGGCTGTGGAGTCGGAGTCGTGGAATTGTGCAATTTTCCTGGAGTCGGAGTCGAAAATTCTTTGCAAGTGGAGTCGGAGTCGAAAATTCCTGTGTAAGTGAAGTCAGAGTCGAAAATTCATGTGTAAGTGGAGTCGGAGTCGAAAATTTATAGAACTATTATTATTATTATTCTCGTCAAAAATAACGCACCACTAGGATAAATGTCACTCGCAGGAACGGAAAGGCCCCTAACACCATGAAACCCCACAACAACACAGACGACAGCATCAGTATAACTATGTAACCACCCGGCAGAGAATTCGCTGCAGTATTGGGGCCGTCACCGCGATAAATTTAGGAAAACATAAACCACGTAACTAGACCTGGGAGGTGGGGGGTAGGTTATGGCGGGGGTATAATCGAGCGAGGGATCATTCACGTACGAAGCGACTCCGATAAACATGGAGAGGATAGTGCGTCAACTGTCAAGAGATCAGTGCGTGCAGAAAACAACACTCCACGCCGAAGGACACGGGTACAGGGCACTTGGTCAACGGTTCGGTGTAGCACACACAACGATTGCACGGGTGGTCCAACGGTACCAGGAAACCCTGACACATGTTCCCGGCGAGGACAAGGTAGGCCCAGGGCCACGACACCCGTGGAAGACCGATTTATACGTCTGCGTGCATTACGGGAGCGCCACACAACGGCACGACATCTGTAGATACAGCAGGCGGAGGTACACGGTACCAGGGTGAATGACACAGTACGTCGACGCCCAGAACATAATTACCGGGGCCCTCGAGGCCTGCCATAGTCCACACTGCACACCACGGCACATCGAAGAGCGTGACTGGCATGCATCTGCCCGAGAACACATCCATTTGACGGTCGACGATTGGGAAAAAAGGTGCTCTTACGGACGAGCTTGACGTGCTATAGTATGACGACCGACAGAGAGGTTCGAGTAATGCAATGTGCTGCAGGTACCGCCGTTTGGAGGAGGGTCGGTCATGTCGGGGCCTATGGAGTTGCACATCTTCGATGGAGGCCCCTACAACCGTAAGGTATATCACAGACATCCTCGAACCATATGCTGTGCCATAGGTGACCCTTTCATCCTAATGCATGATAATGCAAGACCACACAAGGCCCACGTGAACGACTATCTTAGACGAGATTCAAATTGGCGGCGTTGGAGGGCCAGTATATAAGGTCCGGTCCTCAACCCAACGAACATTTGTGGGATATCCTGAAACGTCCGGATCCGACAGCTGCAACCCTCCACGGACCCCTCCCGGACCTGCGACAGTCACCTGCACGACGTATGGGATCAAATCACTGTCCAGGACATTCGCTCCTCATCGAGAGCATGCCAGGACGGTGTCAGGCAGTCATCCATGCCAAAGGGGATGATACACGGTATTGAGACAGACCCAACACCCTCCGCGGCCGTCGCCGTACGTACCAACATTGTCTGTTTGCAGAGCCGAACCTCCGGACCCTACTGCGAGACCCTTTGGCTGCACCTTGGCCTCACACCCTATCAACCCACGGTTCTGGGGAGGAATCCACCATGTTATTGTCATTGTCCAATAAAGTGTCTTTGTGTTCTTCCAACCTTTTCTACCCTTCCTTCGTCAGGTACCCTTGTGGTGCGTTAATTTTGACGAGTAGTATATTATTATTATTATTATTATTATTATTATTATTATTATTATTATTATTATTATTATTATTATTATTATTATTATTATTATTATTATTGATGCAGACAGTGATGATGTGAGACATCATCATTGTCTGCTGCATGATTTATTTATCTCTGCAGGTGCATATTTGTTGTTGATAATATAATAATTGTTGTAGATAGTATAATACAAGTTAATAAATAATATATATGGAAGTAACAAACTGTAAGATAGAGAATCAAGATAGATAATAACAAAACCAGAAGAGAAGATAGGGAATCAGATCAAGAAGATATAGAATCAGATCTAGAAGAAAATAAGAAAATAAAAGTGAGCAAATTTGATGAAGATATAAGAGATATTATTGAAAAGAGAAGAAATAGACCAAATCAATTATATTTATTATTTTATGGTAATTTATTTGACTTGATTGGACGAGACTGTTTTACGAGACATACTACTAACCTATTAACATATATTTATATTCATCGTCTATTGTCCTGTCCTATCCTGTCCTATACCATCATCATCGACTACTAGAGTGCTATATACAAGAGGGCACTATCACGAACAACAACAGGTAAATTGATAAATATTAACTTACTTATTTATAGTATAGTATATGACTTACAGATAGTGAGCTAGAGATAGAGTGTGGGTAATTGTAGTATACAAAGTGCATATGTGTTTGTTGTACGATTAACAGTGCGCAATATTATTATTATTGAATGGTGGTGATAATGAAACAAAGAGTGGTGAGGATGATTGGAAAATGCCCGGTGTTCTCTGGGAAGGAAAGGGATTATGAGAAGTGGAGGAGAAAGGTGAATGATTGGGCGGAATTGAATGCAAAAGTGAGACAAAAGGGACTAATAATAAGATTATATTTGGAGGGTGAAGCTGAAGAGTTAACAAAGAACATTAGTATAAGTGAGTTATCAACAGAGGGAGGGGTGAATTTAATATTGGCAGCTTTAGATAATAGATATAAGTTAGATAAACGAGTAGAGAGATTTAATAGTGTTCTGAGTGTGTTAAAAATTGATAGAAGGGAGAAAGAGAGTGTAAAAGAATTTGTGATTAGATATGAAAAAGTTATGAGTGAAGCAACCTGTTTAGGGATGAGTGAGTGGGGGAAAGATGTAAAAGGAGCACATTTGTTGTATGCAGCAAAACTGAAAAACTGGGAAGAACAGATCATT
>JABUQX010027290.1:70000-75000 GCA_015478945.1 Trachelipus rathkii | reverse complement strand
TAGGCAGAAACATGAAACAAAACGTCGAAAAAGAACAGCCACCTTAACGCCCCTCTTTACCATTATAATTAGTGAGAGCTCGTCACAGACAGAAAATAAACTGACGCATCATGTGATCCGCGACGGACACTCACTAATGGTAAATCGTCAAATGTTAAGAGTTTTCATTACCCCTGGCCTACAGGTGGACCACAACCATAGCCACCATAACAAAACCCCGCATTCTCTCCTATCATGCACCTTTATTCTCGCCTCTCAAACTCACATTTTCTCTCCTTCAACATTCGTTATTCGCGACTCAATGCCACTTTCTCTTACGCGTCTCCCAGCCCGTCGGTTCCCAACCACACTCTCCACTATACATCCGCTAAACAACCGGCTTTCATTCATCCTTTCCACATGACCAACACCATCTCAACCATACTTTCATTTATTCCTCATCTTTACCACCTTTCTTCACAAACACGAAACTCTCTAATACGTTCATTCCTTCTTTTATCAATTCTTCTTCACCTAGCACGCCCCTAAGATGTCCATCTGAACACATTGAACTTTAAGATCTATACTTCTTACTATTCCAGACCTTAGTCTCACTACCATACAATAAACACAGTAACAACATACCCTTCATGTAAGACCCCTAGCGCACTCAAAGACTTAGTCCTTTACATTCACCAACGATTAATTGCACCAGCCACCTTCTGACATTCACAACTTTCCTTACTAACACTCTGCATTCATCCAGTTCCTTCTCATCCAACAACTACCCTAAATATTCTAAACTCAGACACTTTGCCTCAGCTGCTCATTCATCTTAACATAACTTCACACTGGAGACTGTCCTCACTTCAAACCAACGCTTTACTACATTTCTAACGTTACTTTCAACCCCTCCTTTACATACCTCTGCCCAAAATCTTCTCCACCATCCTTTTCAACTCTCTTCAGACTCGCACACAGCAGCAAATCATCCCGCATACAATCAGGTAGGCACCCTCCCACTCCCTCATTCTCCATCATTCTAACACCATTTCCCGCCATCCCAACTCGGAATTCGCTTTAATCACCCCATCACATTAGTACAACATTGATACCAAGGAGATCATAACACAACGCCTGTCTCGACTCGCACTAATTGAATCCTAAACCATCACCATTGACACCATTTAGTCTCTTACACATCCTTCACTATCGTCATACATCACTTTTGATTCATTCAGAAAACTACCACCAACACCATATATCAAGCTCATACCCACTGCCATAAAGCTTCCCTATCATACGCCTGTTGTACATCCATAAAACCTAAATACAATTTTATTCTTCTTCTCCCTCATTTTCTCATCATTTGTTTCAATGCTAAAGATTTGATCCCACAATCCTCTACCACTCTAAAACGCACTTGTTCTTCGCCAAAATCAGTCCTCGGTCACTCGGACGCAACTCTTTCGAGACCAAAATACAGCATAATAACTTCCTACAATACTCAATAAACTTATTCCACTATACATGTTCTACAGTTCCCTTTTTCCTCCCTTAACCCTTATACAAGGTACTAATTACCGTCCCTCCAATGCTTGGAACTATACGCTCCATAAACGCTTTATTACACACTCGCAAATCCAGTCAATCACCATCTCGCCTCCGCTCTTGATCTTTCCACTAGTATATTCATCTTATACCTGCAGAATTACCGTTTCTTTCACAACTTTCTCACCCACCATTACTCTTCCTTCACTAATTAACCTCCCCAAATACAATTCCTTCTTGCACATCAAAAACCACCAGTTCACTCGGATCCTAGCATTTACTGGTAATATTGTGCAGAGATTTTCTGAAGTGTTTCCTTCCACACTCACCTGCACATCCATTTCAATCAGTTACAAAGCACACCCCTATTCATTATCTAGAGCAGATTCCCCTTAATTCCTCATTCTTAACGCTTCGCGCTTCCTATCCAGAAAGCTTCCTATTCCTTGTAATGTCCTCATTCATCCTCCTTTCCGAACTGTTAAGCTTACTCTTTGTTTTTCCTACGTATACACCATTCTAGTATTTTCTTTTTTCCTCCTTATAATAATTCAAGCATCTTTCTTTTGAAACTTCATCATTTGCTTTTAGTAATTCAACCCGACGCTTCTGTTTTTACTTTACAGCTATCATTCACCTCTTCTTCCACCATTTCGCTGTTAACCATTCTTATTTCCTAACTTGCCATCCAAACACTTCCTGTTGCACTACTATACAATTGCTTCCCCTTCCATTTGCCCGCCAGATTTGTTCAGCTATCAACTTGTTCACAAATTCAACTCCGATTTACTAGCAAGCGCTCTTACAACATATTTATCCTTATTCTCTTGCTCACTTAACTTCTCACTCTTAATTTTACCTACTTCCTTTCGTATCAACTTCCTCTCCATCCAAGCCCCCACTAATTAATTTTAACATAGAACAACATAATGATCGGATAATCCCATTCCTAAACCATTCCAAATCCATTAATATATATATATATAATAATATATATATATATAAGTAATATATATATATTATATATTATATTATATATATATATATATATAATATATAATAATATAATATATATATATATATTAAACTAGTTCAGCAGCTCTTACTAGAAATAAATTGGGCAACTTATGGGCTCCTGAAAATTTGCAACATCTGCAGCGTCGTTGCTGGACACTCCTGGGTTAAAACATGGCCATAAGGACATTTAGGAGAAAGAGACATGTAGAGTATTAGTGTACGTTGTGTTTTAATTACAAAAATCTAATAAATGTGTTTTTCATCATTATACTTAAGCTTTCTTTTAATTATTCGCACTTTAAAGTTTAATTTTTATATTATAAAGCGAAAACAGGCTCACGCGGCTGGCCGAAGAGTCGCAGGCAGAAGGCGCATATTCGCCAAATATCAGGCGCTAGCAAGTCATTAGATGTGACAAAAATATAGGCTCATAGACGCTAGGCGCACTAGGTCCGGCGGCATAGGCACATAGGCGCAGGGGCACAAACAAAATTATAGGCGCGCCCAGATCTGATATATATATTATATATATAATATTATATGTATATTATATATAGTATATATCATATATATATTATATACATGTCTTACATCATATCTATTTGAAAAAGAAAAGTATATGGATAATTTCATATATTAATGTAAACAATGCATATACAAATATATATATATACTATATAATATATATAGATATAATATATTATAATATATATAATTTATAAATATATAATATATATAATATATTTATAATATTTAATAATATCTAATAATTTTTTAATATAATATATAGATATATATATTCCCTATATATATAATATAATATAATATATAATAATATATATACTTACTTCTTACTTCTTACTTACTTCCTCTCCCAGGAAGGATTCTTCATGCTTGTCATCTCGCGCAACGCATTTTTCATCCAGACGTCCCTCCGGTCTCCTGCAACTGTTCTCTTCTCTTCAACATCTCATGATTTATAGTTAGACATGACATCTTTTCCAGAGGTTCTCCACCGAATTCGCGCCCATCTTTTCTTCGTCTTCCCCTTGGTCCTCTGCCCTCTGGTGTCCATTCCCATCTTCTTTCGGCATTCTCTCCTGCTCCCTCCTCTCCAGATGTCCCCACCATCTCAATCTCCCCACATCCATCTTCAGTGTCATCTTCTTCACACCTAAATCTTCTCTAATAACTTCATTTCTTATTCTGTCTCTCCTACTCTTTCCAATCATAGTTCTTAATATCCTCATCTCCGCCGCTTGTATTCTACTCTCCTCTCTTCTCGTTTTTGTCCATGTTTCCGCTCCGGTACAGCAGTGTCGGAGTCATATGCTGTTAAAAATCACTTTTTTTACCTCTATTCCGATGTTTCTGTCTTCATCATGGGGAATACCGCTTTCATAACTAATCCATACTTTTCCCATTCTTCGTTGTAATCTCTTTCCCACTTCCTCCCCTTCTGTTAAACATCCTCCGAAATAATTGCAGGTATTTACCGCTTTCACATCTCTCTCTCACCATCATTCTCATCCCTTCCTCATTTCCGGTTACTGTTTATATCTCTGTCTTCTGTATGTTCATCTTCATTCCCTGCTTTCCCCCCCCCCCCCCCCCTCCCCCAAAAAAAAAAAATCAAAAAAAACAAAAAAAACGAAAAAAAAAAACTCCACAACCTCTCGGATCGGCTCCTCTCTCCTTCGCTCCAACATGCCAGATCGTCCGCATATGCCATTTTGTCCCCTTCAAATTCTCCCATCTCTTCTTTCACTTTCTTATCACAACGTCTAATATAATATAAACTAGGCAGTGAGCGATAAACACTCCCCTGCTTCGACTCTTTTTCACCTCAAACATCATCGTTCTCTCGGACTCAGTTTGCTACATTTTACAGCTGCATTTTCTCATACATACTTTCTATCTCCTTCTTTAATCTACCCTTCAACTTCATAATCCCTCTCCATAGCTCTCCAGAGCTTTTTTCTTGCCACCAATCGAATGCCTTTGCAGATGATGAAGGCTTACAGAGTATCTTCTTGTCATATTCCAGCATTCTCCGAGTACATTCTCGTGTGAATAAGAGGTCGTCGTTCCTCTTCCCCTTCTATAGCCTTACTAGTTCTCTCCGAGTCTCGGCTCTTACCGTTTCTCTCAACCTTCTCTCCATATTCTTTCGTATATTTGTCGATGTCCATCAGTGAGATACCCCTATAATTATACAGCGCTTCCGATCTCCTTTCCTTTATATAATCGATTATTATTGCTTTGCGCCACCTTTCCGCCTTTCCCTTCTCCAACCTTGTTCATCAACTGATGCATTCTCCTTTCAGCTCCTCGTCTCACCTCCAACACCAACTCCACAGCCACTCCATCCTCTCCTGGAGCTTTACCTTTCTTCATCCTTTTTATAGCCTCTTCATATTCCTCCACCGTTATCTCTCCGCCTTCATCCTCCT
>JABUQX010027290.1:52500-57500 GCA_015478945.1 Trachelipus rathkii | reverse complement strand
TGTTGTGTCTTTTTATGGAACTTTTTTGACGCATTTGTAAAGTTACTTTATATGTTGAATTTTAATTTTTTTTTGCTATTACATCGCTTTATTATATGCTGGAACTATTAACAAAATAATAATAATAATGATAATAATGATAATAATAATAACAAGCCTTTGGCTTGCTCCTAACGGAGCAAGACTTGTCCCTGAGCACGTGCTACGAACGCGCAGAGGGCTCGCTTCGCTCGCCTGGGGAAACTGGGGCAGAAACACATGATGACAAAATTGTAGTGAAAACCGTTACGGTTTTCTGGATGTTTATTTTAAATATGATATAGATAAAAAAGCGAAAGTAAAAAATAATTTATTAATAACAACTTTTCATTAAGAATATAGGAAATCAAAATGTGGCCGAACCGTAATGGCGAAAGGATGGTAGTTTCAAAAATATGGTGCTTCACATCATTCAACAAATCGATACGAATTTGGAACGTTTTTTTGCATGTTTAAAATTAATAGGATATAGAAGATAATAATAATGAAATTAATAATAATATAATTCAAAGAAGAGGTAAGCTAAGACAGCAATTCTGTTAAAAATTTATTGTAACTGCAGTCCCAAAGGCACCGATAGTTTGAAGCTTATTGTTGTTGTTTTTTTTTTTTTTTTTTTTTTTTTTTTTTTTTTTTTTTTTTTTTGAAAAAGAAATAAAACAAATTTATCAATCCCATTTGCAATCTGCGGTCATACCTTCTTAGTTTTTTTTAGATTACATAATGTAGAGGGTGACATAAACAAGAACTGTCGTATAATTGAAAGTTTTCATTCAAAACTGATTGTTCAGTCTGTTTTCGATGTAATTTTATCGTATTCAAAATGTTATTATTTATATCGACATCAGGGATAGCCTCAATAACTTTAATACATAACAATAAAATTAAGGAAATTGGAGAGAGTTCCATTCAACAAATTTCCATTTTCATTTAAATATTAAAAAAAAAGCAACGCTGTGCCTTCTCGTTAGATCAACATTAAGAGCGCCACAGCTTATGTTGCGAAAGAAACCACAATTAATTTCCCAGTGGAGGTAACAGGTTTGACTCCTGTATGAGATATTTCCTTTTAAAATTACAAGGAATGTTTTCATTTTACTTATATAATATATATAATTATATAAGGTTAGTTATTATAGTTATATTATATATATATATATATATTGGTTATTATTATTATTATTATTATTGGCATATTATTAAGTTATTATATATATATTATTATAAGAAAGATATATATATATATATATATATATTATATTATTTATATATATATTATATATATATATATATATATATATATATATAGTTATGTTAATATTGGTGTAAATATTATATATATATATATATATATATATATATATATATATATATATATATATATATATATATATATATATATATATATATATATATATATATATAATCCCCTAACTAAGAAATGGAGTTCCCCAGGGAGCCATCGTATGATAACTCTATGATCCCCCTAAACAAAACACCTAAAATACGTAGAATAACCTTTGACACCCACTTCTCCTTTATACCTCACATTCAAAACATCATAAATACATCAAACAAAAAATTAAATGTCCTGCGAACTCTATCTCAAACTGTCAACTACATTTAAACATTTTTTAAGAACTGCAATCAACCATATACCAACAGTATAGTATCTTCTAATTTCATCTACTAATAGAATTAAATCTACTAATTAAATCTACTAAAAGAATTAAAGGGGACAGAAAATAATAATATTAAAAGATAAAAATAATAAAAATTTCTAAAAATATTTCAGACTTCTTCATTAGTATTTGACTTTCTTATATTTTTCTTCTTCTTAGAAAACTTTTCCTCTTTAACCATGATCATCATCAAATAATCTTCATGAACAAAACTGATTAGCAGAATTTTCTACTCTCTGCTTCTTTTCTTTCTTTCTTTAGTTCACCTTTTTCATCAGCATTATTAATAATGGAGGAACCATTCAAGCAATTTACTTCTGTTTGATCCTACGTTCCAATTAGTTTTCATTTTCTCCTCTACTTCTTTTTCAAAATTTTTAAGACTTCAGCATTTTCAATACATGATTCGAACATAACATCAGACAAAAAACATCAGTGAAGAATACATTTTCATTACATCATTTGGTGCAACACCGATGATAATCCAAGCGGTACTTTGCTGACAATGGAGACTATCACCGTTAACTCAATTGGCGAAAGTTCAAGTAGATCACCCACATTAAAGTTTCTAGTTTAAATTTGTTTTTCTCAAATGAACTCTTCTCAAAACATTTTGCAATTAGCAATAAATTTTATTGTTCTTGTTAAATATACCTTTTATGTAAACCGAAAATAACTAGTTCTTCCCACTCTTCTAACTTTCGACTGTCTTCTCTTTCAGAAATTATTCTTTCTCTCTAAGAGTCTTTCTACCACTTAACCATTTTTTTATTCTGCCAATTTCTTTAGAAGCTTTCTTTTCCATTTGTCTCTCTTCTGGTTCTATTATCCTTCTCAAAATTTCACACATTTACAGTCTTACAGGATGTGCTAAATTTACCACTTCAGCCTTTATCATTCTTCTCAACATTTAACTCATCTGACTCTACGTAGCGTTCTTGTAAAACTTCAACAACTCTCTCTCACTCACTCTCTCTCTCTCTCTGTCTCTCTCTCTCTCTCTCTCTCTCTCTCTCTCTCTCTCTCTCTCTCTCTCTCTCTCTCTCTCTCTCTCTCTCTCTCTCTCTCTCTCTCTCTCTCTCTCTCTCTCAATAAACGTGTCAATATGAAACGCCACAGGAAATAAAACAAAATAAAAATTACAAAAACCACGAACTAGACTTTCGAGAGGACATACCGCCTCTCCTCATTCAGGCTCGTAACTAAAACTCTATTAAAATTAAGGACAAAATAATTTGTTAAAATAGTTGGTTGTTTAAGTAAAGTTATCTAGATGCTTCATATAATAAGACATTTTTGAAAAAATTTTAAGAATAAAATTGGTAAAATCCTCAAGAGGATTGGCATTTAAAACATTAAAATTTTGTACATTCTTAATTAGAAAAGATTCTAATAATTGTCTTTTGTGAGTGTCTATCACGGGAGATATCAGTTCTTTATTTTCAACATTGATCCTGTGCTTCTTTTCTTCTCTATGCTTCTGCAGGGATGAGTTACGGTCACAAATTTTTAGAGAGTAAGAATGTAGGTATTGCCTCCTTTTCAGATCAGAAGTTTCTCCAATATATAAAGAACTACAATCTTTACAAGGAACTTTATAGACACCAACATTTTTAAATTCTGAATCATCAAATTTTTTATTTTGTAGAAATTTTTTAGTAGTGTTGAGGACACTAGAAACAAGCACAAAATCTTTATGTAAGTATTTTTTTAAAAATTGTCAGTAGGAAAAGGCACTATTATCTTGATTTTATAAGTTGCAGGTTCAACAGTGGGAGGTGAAAAATAAACTTCCTTTTTGCTGCATGAAGAGCCTTATACATAAATGATTCAGGGTAACCTAGATTTTTAAAATCATTCTTAACTTATTCTATTTCCATATCTAGATAATGTAGACTGCAAATTCGTAGAGCACTTTAAAAAAAACTTCCACTACACCGTGTTTTACAAAATCAGAGTGACCAGAGAGCCAATGAACATAATAATCCACGTGTGTCCCCTTCTATAAACATCAAATGCAATATGACCGTCTGCAGCTCTCCTCAAAAGAATATCAAGAAAAGAAAGCTTATCATCAATTTCCATTTCCAAAGTAAAATCTATTTCCACGATGCATCCATTTAATTCACTAACAATCAGGTCCACATTCTTATTAGAAGGAATAACTGCAAAAATATCATCAACATATTTGTACCAAAATACAATCATTCCCTAAAATGTTAGGTAAAAATTTTACTTCAAATAATTCTATAAAGATGTTGCTAAGCACAGGTGACATTAGTGAGCCCATGCTTAAGCCGGTAATTTGGGTGTAAAATTCATTATTGAAGGTAAAATGGGCTTGTGAAAGGCATAAATCTATCAATTTTAGAAACACATCAATATCAATGGGTAACTGAAATTCTGAAATACATAAAAAGTCTCTGTCAAGACAAGGTCAACATCACAGGAACACTAGTGAATAATGACACCACTTCGAAACTCATCATTTTTTTATTATTAAAATCTAGGTATTAAACCTTATTTACCAAGTCCTAGGAACTTTTAATATGGGAAGAAGAATTATTACCAATCAAAGGAGAAATTATTTGATGCCTTGTTGAACTATTGCTTCGCTTATGTAAGTGATAAAGTTTCATATGAGGTTTGTAATTTAAACAAGAAGTTTCATTTAATTTTTGAAAATAGCTTGTGGGTGAATCTTTCGTCACCTTCTTTAATAGTTACCCTTTATTCTTATACTTTAAATTCCTATGAAAAAACATTACTTGTATTTGGAATTTTGTTTGGTTTCAATGATTTTTCAGACTCGACTAAGCAATTTATAGTAAATTTTAATGTTTACAAAGAATCGTAATTATAAAGGTGGTTGTGATTTGCTGTTTTAAAAGAATTTTATTTCAACGAAATTCTTAATAACAAAAAGAAAAATAATATTCCTAAGGTGCTTGCAGATGCTCTTTTCAGTTTAAAAAAGAATTTTCGGACTGTACTACTTAGAGCAGACAAAGGGAGTAACATCGTTATTTTGGGTAAAGAAATATACTTTAACAAAGCTCGATGAACGTACGTATAAAAAAATTAACATCCAATCCTTTAAAAATATCACAAGGGATTTTTAACGGTAAAATTAAGGAACTTTTAAAGAATGAACCTTTATTAATTAAAAAATTTTGTTCGTATTTACCTAGACTTTCATATTTCTACGGTTTACCAAAAATCCATAAAAATAATGTTCCACTTAGACTTATTTTCAGCAATATTAACTGCATCACATAT
>JABUQX010027290.1:45000-47500 GCA_015478945.1 Trachelipus rathkii | reverse complement strand
GCTGTAATCGTTGATGGGGTATGAAGACAGTTACATTCCCTCTGTACTAAATCTGTTCTCGCCTCATAATCCATGTCGATCGTGGCTTTGTTTCTTTGGCCATCCGAGGCTAGAGACAGTGCGTATCGGAAGTGCGAAAAAATTCTCTTCTCCATCACTCTTTGCTAATTTGCCATTTCTGCATAGAAATCGTTCAGGGATACTCTTCGACGGCAAAAGCGGGCTTTTAATCAAAACGAAAGTGCGCTAAACTCCTTGGTTCTCTTACTAACAAATCTTTCTGGGCCTTTGCCAAAAACCAAATCTCTACCAACTTCTTAAGGCTGTCTTTCCTACCTCTTACTCTCTTGATGGTTCTGTTGCTAATTCTCCTACTGAAAAGGCCAATCTCATTGGCCTCCTCCTATTTCCTCTAACTCAACCCTGGACATTCTGGCATTCCTCCTCCTCAAATCTATCTTCCTCTCAATGTACCTATGTCTTTGCTGTGAATTCATTCAATCGGGTGCATTGGGCTCCTGAAATCAATACGACTTAGGAGGCGAGGTGGCCCGGATAGGATTCCTCCCAGAGTTTATGAGGAGTGTGACTTCTGCATATACACCAAGATTATATATATTCCATAACAAAATGTACTAAAATACTAACAATTCCACTCCAGTGAGAAGCACGCACATAGTCCAACCGATCCGTAAAAAGGAGCCGCTCTGATCTATCTAACTAATCGCCCATATAGCTCTCACTTGTTATTCTAAAATCTAAGTTCTTTGAACCTTCTCAACTCTCATTTCTTAGATCATCTGGGATCTCATTCACTTTCTTTCCGATCGCCAGTACTGCTTTCGGTGCTCGAGATCTTACTGCGATATACTTTCCTATCCTACTGATTTATGGTTTTTCCTCCCTTAAATATGGGAGACTTGCGTGGTGCGCTTGACATATCCAAAGCATTTGACCGGGATGGCACGCGTCACTGACCTCTTACAGCTCCTTCCTTTGGGTTTCCTCCTTCTCTTTGCTTTACTTATGTCTAGTTTCTTTCAAATCGCTCAATATCGGCTGTTGTGACGGGGGCGAACTTCTTCTTCTTTTCTGGTTAATTGTGGTTGTCCTCAGGTCTGTCTTATCTGCCTACTTTATTCTTAATTTTCATTAATGATCTTCCCCCTGCACATCTAATCTATCCACTCGTTGCCGATGACTTCACCCTTCATTCTTCAACTCATTTTTCATTTCTGCTCCTTCTTTTAACTTCTAGAATTGCTCTCGTCTTAATCTTTCCGAGTCTATTCTCGCTGATCTGGAAGGAATTTCCGGGTGGGGTCGTCTCACCTTGTTGAAATTTAATTCTTTAAAGACTCAACTCTACAAATCTCCCTCTCTAAACACCTTCCAACTTCCCTATCTCTTTCGACGGTTCTCTCGTCATTCCTGTTGACAAATATAAACATCCTTGGCCTTAATATTAACAAAAAAAGGTCTTGGAAACCTCATCACAACGGTTGCTAGGGCCCGTCCTCAAAGAAACTGGGAATTCTGTTTTGACTGCGAGACTTTTTTTCTTCTTCTCAGTTACTCCAGCTGTAACAAGGGCCTTCAAGTTCCGCCCGTGTATTGCGAGTACTGCTCTCAATATCTGTGGGGGGGCGCTCTGGTTTCACCCAGCTTTTGAACATGGTCGAGTCAAAGGCCAAAAGACTTATAAACTGTTCCATACTTTCCACTTTACTTGACCCTCTATCTTTGCGGCGCGATGTTGGTTGCTTTATCTCTTTTCTATTGGGGTACCGCAGTGCAAGATGCTCGAGGGAAACTTGTAACTCGCGTTACACCACCTTTACGGCGCACCGCGAGCACAAGGGTCTGTGTCTGCGCATGAGTTTTGTGTGAATATTGGTAACTCCAGGCTGAGTTACGCTGCAGGTACTTTCCTTCTTTCCCGCCACCCTCTTTCTGTGGAATTCTCTTCCATCTTCTGTGTTTCCTGCTGAATTTATTCTCCCTCACTTCAAAGCTTGCGTCTGTGCTTATCTGCGTAATTTGCATTAGTTGGTGAGCTTCTGAGACGTGTAACACCACCTCCTTGAATAGGGCTCTGCCTGTGAGTGGTGGTGACAACTATAAAAAAAATCTGAAGGTATAATGAAGAGAGTGCAATTTTCAGAGATAATCTGAATGATGTTTTGGATGGGGTGAGTAGGAGCTTCATATTGATTGTGTTGGGTGACCAAAATGTTTGGAAAGGTGATCAAAAAAGGGATGGATAACAGGTGTTTGAGTATCGAGAGGAAAAATGAGAATGGTAGGAAAGTGAATGATTTCTGCGAGGAGAGAGGTATGTGTGTAAGTATTACTTTCTTTAAACACAAGAGTGTTCATAAGTATACTAGAGTTGGTGTAGATAGAGATGGTATCAAAGTGAAAAGTAGGATTGATTTTTGTGTTGGTAAAGAAGGACATGTTTAGGTATGTATTGGATGTTTAATCAGTGAGTGGGTTA
>JABUQX010027290.1:15000-27500 GCA_015478945.1 Trachelipus rathkii | reverse complement strand
TGTGAGAGGGATCAACGTTGAGTTCTAGAAAGACTTCGAAATAGGGGAATCTGAGGAGTTTGGCTCGCGGCACCGGTGCTGGAGCCACTTCGGTGCCGAGTTAATAAACAGTCGTATAAAAACAATGTTGGTGTCCTTATAAAGGTTATTGAGGTCGTCCGTAGAGTTCGAATTATGATGGTTATAAGCCCGTGTAGGATGTCTAAGACCCCCATTAGGGGGGGTCTCGACTGAAAAAGAGCACAGAGTGCAAAAAACAAAGGAGGAAAGAAAGAACGATGAAAGAAGAATTAAAGTTAAGGAAAGAATAGAGAGATGATAATCTGACTCAGATGGAGTAGAATGCGATCAGCAGCACTGTGCTGCGATCCGGTGCAGCCCCCCTGCCTCGGCTGCCTGGCGATAGTAAATATTTTTATATAATACAATATTTGTGTTAAAAATATGTTTATAAGGATGTAGATCTCAAATCTAAGTGTTTGAGGTACTCCCCATTTGAGCAAGAAGGTAGCGTCATCAGGCTCATGGTCGATGCGGTGGGCGCGCCCGCAGGCGCGCAAGCCAGTTTGCAATCCGCCGGCGCGATCCGACGCGTGCGCGCGCCCGCAGGCGTGCGTCCGCCGGCGCCAAGACTCCCAAAAACATATGCCATTCTACTTTATTCAAACATAACTCCAAACACGCCAAGTTAATTCTACGATTTAATCATTAGTTAATATTTTAAGCTTTTCATGTTCATAACGTAAAAATTCAATCTATTTGATTCAAGTCATATTTTTCTTTGGTATAAATAAGATTCTTTGAAAAAAAAAAAGAGGAAAAGAAAAACAAAGTTTTCTATTTAAAGCCTTTAATAAAATAAGTGCAAACTACATAATCGTTTACATATAAATTTTTAGCATCAAAAATATTTACAAGTTTATTAAAAGAAATATTATTTAAAAAAACATATAATGAAATAAATACAGTATACACAACAAAAAATAGCTCTAATGAATTGTGTTGGACACGGAAAGCTCTTAAGCTCTAGAAATTTCTTATATTTTAAAAAAGATGCTACATAATGATTACTTAACATAAAATCTAAATGCAGAGAGTCAAGGAAATAAACAACATTATTTTTATTCTTATACACCGCTATCCAATGTCCATTGCTTGAAACATCCCGGGGAGAAGTGTTGAAGATAAGACCAGAGTCGGTATCCAATTTCACAGATAACACAGAGTTCATTTTACATGCGTTAATACCCTAAAAATCTTCTTTCGTCCGAAGCATTTAATATTTCTTCTTCATTCATCATTAATAATTCAAGATTATATTTCGTGTTCTATCAATCTCGATGATTTGAGGATGTTCCAGATACACCAGAACAGAGATTGAGGATGTCAAACTTTGTCCAATTTAAGACTCAGTCCTAAAGTTCCTTTCTTAGGATATTGAGATGTATAACATTACAGCTGAAAGATCAGCAGTCGAGGTCATATGCATATAACATTACTGTTTTCAGCATAATTCTTGAGATCAAAACACCCGTTCCGTTATCGCTGCATGATACCGTTTTGGCAAATAAATCGTAAAAAGGCCGTGAGCTTGGGGAATGTTGAGTCTTCAGTTATAATCATCTTCATAAATCACGACCGTTAAGGTTTTGACCTATTCACATGTAACTGACCCTCTAATACACGAAATGGGAAATTTATAAAGGGTGACTTTCCATTAGGTTTCAAGAATATGCGTTCATGTTCTACAATTTCCTATTATACCTTCTGAGGTATAGCTCCATTGACTATGTTAGGTATAATACTCGATAACCCTTGGGTAAAGTTAAAAATTTTAGTCTTAATTCTCTTTTTTGATTTTTTAATTTTTATTTTTTTTTCCCCCCGGGGGCGTTTTTTTTGTATCGGCAAAGAGATCGATTTTTGCTCTATTTCCATATGGTAATGGGAGATAATTTTCACTTTACGTACATAAAGATATGCGTCCAGTAATTTAAAAAGATAGGCTTTGGTGCCGCAGTTGTTGCTAAAAGAGCGCTTTTAACATTAAGAGCAAATTCAGGTGTAGATCTCTAGTTAACCTGATACGCGTATCCACAGATGTGTAGAATAAGTCTTTCCTGATGAGAATATATCACCATTACACGCCCATAATATTCATAGGTGTTATTTTTAGATTTACCAGCATGGGTTCTGTGGTTCTCTACATCTTTTAAATTGTAATATCCAGATGATTGTAGATGAGATTCCTTCGCATCTTGAGAATAATTTAAGTAAAGTTTCAATATAACTTCGATAAGGGTAACTTTGCAGCTGATGCTCCTAGAGATGTTTCATTAAAAAAATACCTCAAGTTGATTAAAACACGTATACAGGAAATTTGTTTCGGTTGGATACTAACTTGGTGTTCGCGTTCCTGTGAAATCTGAAAACCAATCTTCGTTTACTAAACCTTGGTCTGTTAGAGTATATAAAAACACATTCGAAGGGTCAAGAATATTGATCAGAAGTGCCTGGAATATTGAAATCGAGAGGTACATCTGTATTTGTGATTGAGTGAACGGGATTAATACTAATAAAGTTGGATTCACTCACACTAATCTGTGTAGGGTTCACAGAGAAGAGATCCAATTCACTCTTACAACAGTCTGGGCTGGAGGGGTGGAGGAAATGCATCTTGCTGTTACAATCGTCGGTTGTATAATGAGGCGAGATTTGTTTAAACATTTCTTATATACAAAATAGTTACTGTTTATGTAAAATAATTGCCGTTCATCATCGTCATTAAAGGGTAAACACATCAATACACTTTTTCTTTAGGGGACCTTTCCTATTCCTCTTTATAGGTTTTTTACGACGACCTACACCTTGACCTGTCATCTTACGTCGTATTTTTCGTTTAACATCATCTAACATTTCATCAGAAGCATCGGCTAGTCGTCGTTTTACAGCTGTTCGAGGATCGACACCTCCCATAATATCTTGGAAAGTATCTATACCCGTCCTAGCTGCTTTTTTAGCAAGATATTTACCGCCTGATTTAAACAAGGGGATGGCTCGTCTGAACAAAGAAGCAAAAAATCCACCTAAACCATACCCCCTCTGCATTCTTGACCCCCTGAAGACTCGTTCTCTTCCTTATTATGTATTATTATCGGAGCTTTCCTTCTTATATGTACTTGTTTACACACTGCTGTTCGTATTTCAGTGAATGTTTTATTGGCTTACTTCTAAATCTCTTATATAGAGATTACGAATCGAACTCAGTTGGCGTCTTTACTCAAGGTAATAGTGAAAACATTAGGAAACTCTTTATAACTGCTTTTACGTCTTTTAGGAAAATGAACTCTCTTAACGAAGAGCTTTTAGATTCCCCCACGTACTATGATCTATAATATCTTATAAAACAATAGGCCATACCAGGATCTTGAAAATCGTAGTAGGCAAGCGATACAAAATGGAGGATAAGTGCGTGGTGTTCATTTTTGTGACTATACTCTTCCATCGTTGGTTATGTAGTAACGCATTAGATTCCTTAGAGATGGGTTTGATATTATTTCCCGATATTTTGTATACATGTGAGTAACAACAATTACGAAACCAACCTGAGGCGCGGAAAATAAATAAACTTATATCTTTCAGGTTCATATGCTCATGAGATTTTAATGTGATTAACACGTTATCTTCGTTAACGGATTTATTAACAAGAAACACTAAATCATTACATATTTGACTTTCTTCAAATTTTTTGTTTAAGTCTATGAACACCTCGGTAACCGACTTATAGAGACCGTGGCTTATTACATAATTTTCAACGAAATATTCATTGGTGCCTCGTTTGATGGTTGCAATATTAGGTTTAATTTTTTAATACATTTTTAACATTATCAACATTTCTAAGTATCGTAAACGCCAAATATGAAACAGGCATATTCTCTATACCAACATCGAGAATTATTTCACTTAATCCTGCTTCATACATTTCTCGATCAAAAGTTTTGGGTTCAATAACTCTGTAGTATAGTCGATATTTTATTTTCGGCTTGTAATCCATATGAAGCTATATCTATATATAAGCACAACTGCATCTTCACTCTCCATGTTCCCAACGTAAACTGAATCAATGTAATATATATATATATTAAACTTTGGCTGATCCTACCCATTTAACAAGATACTGTTTATTTTTTACCTTTCCTCTTCAGATCCGCGAATCTTTCTCTATTTCCTATACTCGAGATCGTAGGCATCAAATCTGTACTCTTCCTGTATTTCTTGTTATTAGAAGCCTCCTTCTATTTCTTTTCTCCGTCCTCAAATCTCTAATAAGTATAATTTAAACCTGTCCTAGGAAATTCTCTATAGCATCAACTTTAAAAACCTCTCCTCTCCACCATCCAGCTTCATACCCTTTTCTGAAGTTTTATCAGTCCTGGATACTCTCACATACTCCTAATTTAATGCCTGTGTTATCTTTTATTTTTCTCTTTGGTTGATAGGTACAAACGGTTTTATCTTTACCATCTCTTAGGGTGTATTTCTTAAGTGTTTCTATGATGAGTCCGATGGTTATAAGTGAGTAAGCAATCCTGTAGGTTAGTGTAGTCTTAACACAATATATATGTTAAATGTATTCATCTTGTGAAACATACCTATGCATTCTTTCTTTTATTGTTCTTTGTACTCTTTCAACCTATTGCAGCTTTATTAACTGAAAATATGTTATGTTTTAATACCCTATGTCATACTCAGAAACTATTTCTTGAAACTCTTTTACCTAAAAATGTCTACCTTATCTGTCCATATCATTTTGGGATATCTGTCATCCTTATTTATAATTTCTCTGCTGCTGTAGCAACAGTCTTTGATTTTTATCTTTTAAAACCCATTAACCATAAGTATCTGGAATATAATCAATTGATCACAAAAAGAATATACCATTGAGCCTGCTCATTGTAGATTATATATTTATCATATCGGTAAGTCTAGTTGCATACGCTATCTAAATGGTGGGCTATAAGGTTTTCCGTGTAGGAAATTTTTTTCGTATAGGTTTATTGAAGGGAAAAGCATTCCTCACTTCTAAATATTTTTTCAATTCTTTTTATTAATATGAGGAATTGAAGCAAACCTTGAAAAACCTCCGTAACTGTATGTCTGTTTCACATCAAAGTAATATTTGATCGGACGCGACTTCCTTAGCCCCATGATTTCACAATGACAATAAAATCTAAAAAATTTTGAGATTATGCTGAAAATGCAAGAAAACAGAAGTAGAGATTGAAGTTATTTTATTTTTTAATTACAAAATATGATAACTATTTTTAAATTAGCAAGTCTAAACAGTAGCCAAGTGGTATACAGAAAATTAAACATAGAATATTATTATTACATAATTTTATATCAAGCCTCATTGATATAAATTAAAAAAAAAATCATAATTGATAAGCTTTTGCTAATCGAACTTAGAACTTGTATGGATGTCTCTTATCCTCGACTCGTTCGTGTTGATCGGCGACGTAGTTCTATTTTGAGTCAACTGTGATCTTATCCGACTGCAAAAGAGCCTGGTACCAAGCCAGGACTTCGATCAGGTCAGGGCGTTCGTTGAATATTATCCAAATTCGCGCTAATCTTTGTATTCATGAGTTTAAATCTTCTTTGGAAATAGCAGCAGCTTGAGTTCTTGTTTGAAGCTGCAGCGTCCTCTTACTGCCGCCTTCTTCCATTCCACGCGGCTGTTCCGAGTTGGCTTCGACAATATTCGATCCAAAGTATTGTTTCTCCATCAATAATGATTTGACCGAGGCATTCCATGTAATCTGATCTTTTAAAATATTATATAGAGCTATACCCGTTTTCTTACTCCTCATTGGCAAGCTTTCCTTGAGTATCTGTTTAAAATTATCTTCTCTTTTCACCATAGGTTTAGTATCTGTTGTTAGAGTTGTATCTTCCTTGGGTGATTTTAATAAAACTTTTAAATCTACTAATTTTTGTATAGCATTTTGATATAGGATTCTTTTTTCATGAATGTTTATATTGGAGTTTAATATTTGTTGCAGTTCTTTCTCATAATTATTTATCTGTTCAACTTGAGGAGATCATATAAACTCAAAGGCTGCTGTTGAATCAATGGGTGATAAGGATTATATCCGATCTGATGCTGCTGAATGTCTGATTGAGGTTTTTCGAACTGTTGTTGTTGTTCGTTGTTGTTGTGTTGTTGTTGTGTGTTGTTGTGTTGAAGAGGTAAGGTTCCTATATTTTCAACTCTCATAATCCGCTGTAGGGTAAACGCTACCTTCTTTATCACTTGAGGCAAGCCACTTGTGTTATCAAAGTGCTATAACGGAAAAGAGTAAAGGTGAGGAACACCACCCCCACCCTTTCTAGTCCTAATAGCTTTTTAATTAATTTTTTAAGCTTTCTTACGCTTAGCAGCGCAGTTTTTTTAAAGATGTTTCTGGTGACGGCGTAACTTTACCTTCTGAGCTCTCTTTAAAGGAACATTTCCTTTTTTATAAGATTTAGGCATACTTCAGCTATACATTGTATAAATTTTTCATCTTCACAGACCAGTTTACGTTTTTCAGAAGGTTTCAGGGTTTTAAATTTTCTCATAAGAGGCAAATAAGTTTCGCTACTTAGAATTATATATATATATTATAACTATATCTCGCTAGGTAAGATATTTGTACGCAGTAACACTCTATGGGTGTTCATCTATGAAAGCTATATATATATATCTATTAGTTAAGATGTAACTTCTTTATATACTTTTAAGAACTCTTTACGTTGAATAGGACATTTGGATAGCCAGCAACATATTGACCTGACTCATATCCCTTCTTTGTCCAAACAAGATTAAATACTGTGTAAACAACTCCATACTTATATATATTATTTATATATAAAAATATCTTGTGATGTTTAAATGGATGCGAGAAATCTGTGAAAGTTCGGCTATAGTCCTGCGATTCGAATTGTTGATGCATCAGAGATTCAATCAAGATTATAATTTTATCGCCTGATAACACTGAAGAGCTTTTATGTTCATTATAACCTTCGTGAAAATTCGATTAGTCATTCTTGGTGTCTTTAATCTTTCTTGGTAAAAACATTGTACACATTATGATTGTTTGAACGAGGCTTTTTTCGAAAATCCTTCGAGCCTCTTTTAAAATGTAATAACCGATTGAAAGGTTTTCCGCCGCAACCTGTAGGACCAGACACAAGACAAGTAGCTGGAGCCCTGAACATAAATTTACTAACATCCATTCTAGATTGATACCTGATCACTAATGAATAAGAAAAGGTTTGCGTTTATGTTATAAATGGTTTGTTAACTCATTAGATCAATAGATCACAACTGGACAGAAGGGGGCAGGATGGGGCTTGAATGGTAGTTTGATTTACTGATTTACTGCTTTAGGGTATATAAAAACATGAATTTTTACGTTATGAACATAGTTACTTTACAGGTGTTAAGTGTGGAACTTTGTTAATGTTAGTAGTTTATTCGTACGTATGGTGTTGTTAGGTTTGTTGATGCACATTATATTCTTAGTTCAGGTCATGTTTTGTTAGGTATGTTATTGTTGTTGTTGTTGTTGTTGTTGTTGTTGTTGTTGTTGTTTTTGTCGAACGAAAATATATACCCTTTTGAATTGATATGGTTCGTTCGTATGTCGTATTCTTGTTTACTTTCTTCTGATTGGTTGAAAGAAAGAATCTCATTACCTATAAGGGTTGTTTATACATACGAATTTCTCCAGTAAGACATTTTTCGCTGTACTGATACGATGACCTCTCGTTCTGCTTCTACGGACGTCCTCTTTACGAGGACCTTTGTAATACCCAACGATGTGTCATTTACATTTTTTCGTAAAACGAATGGAGAGCAATATATTACCTGTATTCCAATTGGTGGTGCAACTAATATACCTTTATATATCAGTTGAAGAATTCCTCAAGATTATCGACAGCCTTGAAGCTTGGCTAAAGGCTGAGTATGTGTCATCTGTGACATCGTCTCTTGATGAAATCAGAGGTGACAGCTTGAGTGGTATAATTAGAATAGATGGGCTTTCACTGCTCTGGTATGTAAAGTATTGATGACGCAACTATTTGGAAACCCCCAAATATGCTGACACATTTCATGCGTACGTGTATTAGGTTTCACTGTTCAGAAAAAAACATCTGCATATATAAGGCTTTTTTGATATGAAAGAACAACTTAAAGTATCATTTAAAGTTGTAGCGTACTCGAGGACTAAATTCAAATAGCTCACTGGTGTAAATCTACGAATAATTTCACACCGAAACATATGGATCCGTATAATGCAGTTATACAAAATGACCAATAACTATCAACCAGGGATGACGTACTTCTCTCTGCGGGAGCGAATGAGTGCTGTTTGAACACGAAAACTGCAGAAAAAATGTTTTAGTGCAGCAAGTTGTATGTATGCTTACAGTCCTTTCGGATGGTGTTGAATCTCTGGAGAAAAATATAGAACTTGCTCAATTTATACAGAATCCTATGTCACTCTATTAGGTGGATTAAGTATATGTTAAAATAAAAACTTATATGCATGATTTGAATGTATTTATTTATTTAATTTCTTTTTATTTGAAAATTATATGTTATACACATGAAAACTTGTTTTACTGGCCCCTTATGTACGCTTTGTTGTTTAAGATGTAGGGCTATATATATATATATATAATATATATAATATATATATATTATATATATCACCACGAACAATACTCATCAAGCTACAGCGCCATAACATAACTAAATAAATGATCGATCAAACCACTAGATGTAGCAGGAACTTAGCCATCCCAACAAACGCATGAGACTATCAATCATACAGATGCTCAACCACTGAAACATAACTCGCAAACCCCGTCAACAGCAAAGCGGCCTCGCACTCAAATTATATATATATATATATAAATATATATATATATAATATAGCCTTCTGCGTCGGGTCGCGCCGGCGGACGCGCCTGCGGGCGCGCACACTCGTCGGATCGCGCCGGCTGGGCGTGCCCTGCGGGCGCGCGCAACGCCTCGATCGCGCCGGGGATTGCACTGGCTTGCGCGCCTGCGGGCGCCCCCCGCATCGACCAGGAGCCTGATGACGCTACCTCTTGCTCATGAGGGAGTCTCAAACACCTTAGTGAGATCTACATCCTTATAAGCATATATTTTAACACCAAATATTGTATTATTATACAAATATTTTACTTATCAGCACCCCGCACTTGCACCGGATCAGCACCAGTGCTGCTGGTCGCATTCTACTCCTTGAGTCAGGATATCCTTCTCTTATTCTTTCCTTCTTCTATTTCTTCTTCAGCGTTCTTTCTTCCTCCTTTGTTTTTTTTGCACTCTGTTGCTCATTTTTTCAGTCGAGACCCCCCTAATGGGGGTCTTAGACATCCTACACGGGCTTATAACCATCATATTTTTCGAATGTCTACGACCTCAATAACCCTTATAGGACACCAACATTGTGTTATACGACTGTTATTAACTCGCACCGCAGTGGCTCCAGCGCAACGGTGCCGGAGCCAACTCCTCAGATTCCCATATCAAGTCTTTCTCTATAAACTCAACTCTGAATCCTCTCACCAAATTTCAGCCAGATTACGAAACTTCATTTTTTTAAGGGGTTGGGTCCCCCTTCGGGGGACCCAGGGAGACGTAACCTCGTCTACAACGAGGTTACCTCCCAATCTAACACCCCTCCAAATTTTAACCTCATACGATAACCCCTAACCCATGTAGATATTATATTGGACCAGAAACCGGATGCGAAGAAACACGGTGAAAATAATAACAAAAAAATAATATAATAATAAATAATAATAATAATAATAATAAATAATAATAATAATAATAATAATAATAATAATAATAATAATAATAATAATAATAATAATAATAATAATAATTAATAATTACAGGGACAGATCAACACTAAACCGATGGTATGAAACCATACCGACCGTGACTGGCCGAGCCGGAGCCGGAGCGGAGCCGGAGTCGGAGCCGGAGTCAGAGTCAGAGTCGGAGCCGGAGTCGGAGCCACAGTCGGCTCGAAATTGAGATCACTTCGTGATCATAATTTCTTCGAACTAATAATAATAATAATAATAATAATGTGTATGTGTATGCGCACGCGCGCGCGTAATAAAAAATAATACAAACAAACACAGACAAACCTTCGGTTTGTCTGTTTGTCGGATTGACAGCCCTTCGGGCTATCAATTCTCCCCCTAACTAATATATCTCTATTCATTTATATAGAAAAGGGTGGCCTCGGAACCTGTACTTAAACTACTATAAATATAATAACTAATATATATATAATATATAATATATATATATATATATATATAATATATAATATACTATAATATATATATATATATATATATATATATTAGTATATATATATAATATATATATATATATAATATATATAAAAATTTCTCTCTAGAAATATAATATATTTCAGATTTTAGTATTCATTTTAATTACTTAAATAATATTATTAAAGGTTAGTTTACCATGTCAATTAAACCACAATGATCTATGCTTCAAAGGAGCAAAGAGACAGAGGCAGAAAGTTATAGATTTCTTCAATTTGAACATAGAAAATAAGACGAATTCTGATGAGGTTGTAGACAGAGAATTTGTCAATAGAAAGGCTACAGAAAGTTAAATTTCTGAAGATGATCTTGAAAACCATAGAGTTGTTGATGAAGAAATTTTCCTAAATAATAATACTTCTAATCATGAATGCCAGCCTGAAGCAAAGTTGACTACTAATGAATTTGTAGCTCAGGAATTAACTGAATCAGACAGAAATTCTGATGATGATACAGATGGTGCTATTGTGCCCATCAATGTAAGTGAATTTATGACTGTGGAAGAAAAGCTTTTAAAAGCAATAACTAATTGGTCCATAAGGGAGCCTAAAGTACCTGAAAGTACAATAAGCAGGTTACTGCAAAACTTAAATACCTACTTTCTTGGTATTCCTGTAACTGCTAAAACTTTAAGGAATGCAAATGATAAATGTTTCACTATAACACAAATGTATTTTGGTCGCTATGCACATTTCACTAACTGGCAAGAATGTTTGAAAAAACAATTATTTTCACAGAAATATAAAAAAAAAGAAGTTTTATTAAATATTAATATTGATGGTATTCCCCTTTTTAATGACTCTAGAAAACACCATGCATATCCAATCCTTGTGCAAATACACAATGTCCCTTCAAAAATAATGTGTAGGGATTTATATTTCAGAGGATGAAACATCCAACAAAGTACCCTCAGTAAATACATTATTAAGGCAGTTTGTCGTTGACATGGCCAATTTAATTATGAAAGGGATAGATATCTTACCGAATTATACAGTAAGAGTCAAAATTAATTGTTTTATATGTGATGCACCAATGCGTTCTTACCTCAAAAGCATAGTTAATCACAATGGCTACTTCTCTTGTGAAAGATGTGTTCAGAAGGGTGACTATTCAGGAGGACATGTTGTAATGTTAGAAACAAATGCAACGCCGAGAAGTGATGAAAATTTTTTGCAAAGACATTATGCAGAACATCATAATGGAGACTCCTTTGTTTTAAAAGATTTGAATATTGGATTTGTTTCCAAATTTGCCTGGGATTATATGCATTTGACTTGTTTAGGAATAATGAAGAGACTACTACAGTTCTGGACAGGAGCCAAAAAAAATGAAAGGAAATGCCATTTAAATAATGAAATGAAAACAGCATTAAATTTACAAATAAACCTCCCCCTTTATTCCATCAGAGTTTTCACGTAACCTTTCAGGTGGACTAAAATCATTTTCCTTTTGGAAAGCAACAGAGTATAGATTATTTATGTTATACATTGGAATTGTAATTCTTGAAAATATCCTACCCAAGAAACAATATCTGAACTTCTTAAATTTTAGCATTGCTATGAGGATTCTTCTTACTGAAAATCAAATTCCTAACATGTCATGTGCAAAGGAACTTTTAGTTAGTTTTGTTAATAAAGCCCAAAAGATTTATGGCAAGTCTTTTTTATCTTACAATGTCCACAGTGTTATTCATTTACCTGAAGATTACCTCAATTATGGTAACCTTGATAATATATCTTGTTTTCCTTTTGAGAACTACCTTGGCTTCTGTATTAAAGGAAAACTCACTGCAAAAAACTATGTGTTAGAGCAAATTATCCGACATGTGTCAATTGAAAATGCAAGAGTAAAACAATGTGAATCTCACATTGCCATTGTAAATTGTAAAAAAAAATTAAAATTGGCTCTACATTTTCAGAAAATCTGATAAAGAGGGACGTGATTAATTGTATATTTTTAATCTGGAGATATTGGGCATCATACACGATGAAATTAGGAATAAAGTAATTTAATTTGTATCAAAAATCTGGCATTTTTTTTTAGAATAT
>JABUQX010027290.1:0-2500 GCA_015478945.1 Trachelipus rathkii | reverse complement strand
AATTTGGAAGTCGCTTTCGAAATATTAAAAAGTCTCTACTTAGACGAATCGTATATAATTGATTCTCTGTTTTATAAGATCGATTCTGCGCCTATTTTAGAAAATAATCCTGAACATATTCGTATATTCCTTGTCAGAAGTAAGTCATATATTCATGAGCTCAAGGAGTTTGGACTCGATTTCTTTGAAGAGCCTTCGGCGGGCTGTAAGCTCATGAGTCATTTAATCGTGGACAAACTTCCAACTGGCTTTCTTCGTGAGCTCAAATTAATCACACAGGATGAATATCCTTCCGTTAATGTAATTTTGGAGCATTACGGTAAAATAATCAAGTCTATGGAGAAGGGGAGGGGAAAAAATAAATCTGCCCCAAAAAAGGGATTTGAGCGTAATCGTGCTCCTTTTGAGCATAAAAGAGGATAGTTTGAAATCTTCATCGTCAGAAGACGAAACAGAACGCAGTCAAAAGGGTGGGAGATTTAAAAATTCTTCTAAATCATTTGTTTCGAAATGTAAATTTTGCAACAGAAATCATCGCATGATTTCTTGTGAAGTATATTCTTCTCCTGAAAGCAGGAGAGATTGCTGTAAAGAGCTGCGCATGTGCTTCAGCTGTTCAAGCATCAAGCATTTCGCTAATAAATGTCCTGCCAAGAGGTATGGACTTAGTCACCCATGCGGCAAATGTGGTCAAAAATCTCACATAACAGCTCTATGCTTTCAAAATAGTAGAAACGTGTCCGGTGGCTTTTCGGAAGATAGTCGTCCGTCAACATCAGTCGCGAATGAGGAAAATGGTGCAAGCCACTGGCTCTTCAAATCAATATCTTGTAATAAATCAGGTACACAGGCCTCATCCGTGGGTCAAATATTCTGCCTCTTCCCTTAACATATAAAGAAGGGCAATAAAATAGTCCCTGTACGTGTGCTTCTCGATTTCGGTAGTCAGTCCACGTATTTTCATAGGAGCGTCCTTAAAAAATTGGGAGTTAATGAAAATAGTCTCCCTAGTCATCAGAGCTCCATAAAAACATTCCTGGGAGAAGAATTGAGATCTTTGCGGTCTTTAAATTTAGAGATGGGCATTTGTTGTGGGAAATATTCCAGCCTACCTGTAAATATTGATTCTGAATTGGATATCGGCTTTTATGTAAAAGGCCTGACGGAGGCCATGAAAAATATTACCCAAAATGGTTTCAAAGTGGCAGATAGTCACTATCAAAATAATAATGTTGACAGGGTTTCAAATATTCATGGGCTGCTGGGCATCGATGCTCTTCATTTATTAAAGCATTTTAAAACGGTAAAATGCATTCGGGGCAGTGCCCTAGAAACTTGTCATGGGTACGTGCCTTTCGGGCCTGTAACATCTTTTTTGTCACCTTCCCAAAATGAAAAAATCTTTGGGAAGAATTCTTCGCCGAAAGCTGTCAAAAAATCATGACAGAATTCCGAGCTCCCCATACCATCAAATATTCAACCAGATCTATCAGGCAACGTCCCGGAAACTGTAATCATCTTGTAGTGCAAACCGGGTACTTCGTACTTTTTGGATCCGCTCTTACACACCCACACTGAGTCCC
Organism: Trachelipus rathkii; assembly: GCA_015478945.1. NCBI lineage: Eukaryota > Metazoa > Arthropoda > Malacostraca > Isopoda > Trachelipodidae > Trachelipus > Trachelipus rathkii. The sequence goes on along the minus strand of JABUQX010027290.1, from coordinate 917 downwards.
TGATTTGGAGCTTGGGCTCTGGAGAATTCTCAATAAATTAGAGTACTTTGGTAATCATGAGGAAGCGCGGGACAGGGTTTCCATTGACGAGATATTCATCTGGAGATTCTACGAAGGAATAGAGTTCCGAGACGGAAGGTACCACGGAACTTCCGTGGTTTCAAGAAATTCTTGAGCAGGTTCCATCAAATCATCACAGTTGGCTCTTGCTACGATGGCAACGAGTCAAAAAGAAATTGACTGCTCAAGGCTTGCTTAACAAGTATGGGAAATAATTCAAGGAAATCACCTAAAAGAAGCGTATTGTGGATGGCTGTTGGAGGTGCATCGAAAGATTACTCCATAAAATTCCATCTGATACCCCAACAGACCTATATAAAACAGGCCTTCAAAGTGACGACAAAAATTCGTGCGTCCTTTAAACTGCAGCCTGAAGATAGGTTGTAGTCCTTCACTTAATCAGGCATCGTATCCAGGGGTAGATTTAATAGCTTCCCTATTTAAGTTATTACTGTCCTTCAGAACAAACAAATTCATTGTTCTGGCAGATATTTCGACAGGCTTCCTCAAAAAAAAATTTTTAAATTGATCAATTAAAATTAGAAGAGGACAGAAATCGATTCTGTTTTTTCTGGGAGGCTGATGGTGAGTTACTCACTTACCGTTATGCCACCATCATCTTCGGGTTGGCTGTCAGCCCTTACGTGCTAGGGGCTGTTATACAACATCAAGCCAAAACATCCCTTCTGATCTCTGTACCTCTCTTCTTCAAAATAATCTGTACGTTGATAATTTTTTGTACACTTCTTCGTCTGTAGACGAACTTCAAAATATTTTTCGAGAGGCCACCTCACGTATGAGTGAGGGGGCTTCAACTTGTGCTCCTGGAACTCAAATTGTCCAGACCTCAAAGAAAT
>JABUQX010027289.1:0-41945 GCA_015478945.1 Trachelipus rathkii | reverse complement strand
TCAGAGTGACAACTGCTGGACGTAATTTGAATTATCAAACTTCCAGCGTGAAACATGACGAAATTTTAGAAGCCGTGTTGGTTTCGCAGCAAATGGACGGTACCAAAGGTTTAAGATACACTAACTTCGTATCGTCCAAAAATTCAATGTTTACGAGTCCGATGATACAGAATGAATCATTCAAGTCCATTAGTCAGCTTATGCAAAGGAAAATAGTGAAAGAAGAGTTAATAAAAACAATTTTTTTTTCGGCGAATAGCCGATGAAACAACGGATATTTCCAAACAGAACATTAATTCACTCTTTTGTGTAAGGTACGTGATGGTGTGTGATGGAGAGTCGACTTTCTTCTCTACTTAAATGAGGGAGGATCTTTTAGTTCATTTGTCCGTTTATGATAATCTCAGGAAAAGCATTGGCAAATGTAATTTTGAGAATCGGCTATCTTTGGTTTAAACGGTTAAAACTTACGAAAATTACAGGAGGCAAGGATATGAGAGCACTCTCGTAAATGGATAGGCGAATTCCGAGGAGTGCAATCTGTTATTTTCCGAATAAGATTCCAAAGCTCTATATTACAATTGTTGTAGACATTGTTTTAGAATAATATGTCTCAGACTCTTTCTTAATTTCAGGCAATTCGAAACGTCTTAGGGATTCATCTCTTGAAATTATGCATTTTTTCGATCAGTCCGAAGCCACAAAACTTTTGGAAGAGAAATAAACAGAGTCTTTCTAGTATACCAAAATAACAAGAGTATAAACGCTCTCGCTCAAATTCGACCACATGAAGCGGTTTTCTTTTTTAAAGAGACTCTTGACCAATACTTGTGACATTGGAAAGAAGTAAACAAAATGCACTGGTGAATTATCACAGAAAGCGACTTCGTTGTTAAATTCAATCAATAATTTGAATTTTATTATAATATTTATTCGTGTTAGAGCTAAAGTTTCTATGGAATAAGCCTACAGCCTTAGTGTCAAAACAGTTACAGAGTATCCATTTGGACGTTGTCAATGCAATAAACTTTCAGTGAAAGACATTATTTTCAACTAATCGAAAAGACTAGGACAAAGTGCAGACAACCACAAGGGCAAAAATGTATGAGACGAGCTTAGGTATTGAGAATAACAATCTGCCGCCCTCCCAAAAGGATTCCACGAAATCAGTAATCGATAATGTGCCTCATCAGATCCCGAAATCATATTATCGCATCTCAGTTTTTATCCGATTTATTGATGATCTATTTTTTCGTTGACTGATCGATTTCTCTCGCATGAAACCACTTATCATTTCACTTCCAGTTATATTTAGCCAGAAAGTGCAATGTGACGCTTAATAAGCATAATGCGAAAAAGCATCCCTTTTATAAAGACGACCTTCGCAAACCGCTTTCACCAGGATACACTGAAAAGTGGAGAGTCGTTTCTCTGGACAGCGATACAATGGTGCACTAGGAAAATGAAAAACCAAAGACTGGATCGGTGCTTTGGTAAGTGTGACAAGAGGAGGTTTTTAACATTGCTACTCTACTGAATATCTTAGCAGTATTGCCTGTATCCACAGCAACAGTAGAAAGACCTTTTCGACATTTGAGGCGTCTGAAAAGTAAGTTGCGGAACAAAGTGCTGGAGAGGATTCGCATTAAGGTCTCTCGCTTACTGTCAAATCTTCGAGGATCTCAGCACAGAAGTTAGGAAATGAAAAGTATTTGAATCACCCTGAAGTCAAAAAGCACAGGAAACTGAATGTATAGACCTTATAAAAACGAATTGGTAAGTTCATATGAGAAGATATAACTATATATATATAATTATATATTACTATATATACTAATATATACTATATATAGTATATATATATATATGTATATATATATATATATATATATATAAATATATAATATACTATATAATATTATATATATATTATACTAATATAATATATATATTATAACTATTTATATATATTATATAATATATATATATATTTATTATATATATTAGTATATAATGATATTAGTATAAATATTATATAATATATATATATATATATATACCTAATAAATATATATAAGATATATAGATATATATATATATATAATATATAATATTTATATATAGATATATAATTGATATATAATTATATATAATATATATATATATACTATATATATATATATGATTAATAAATTAAACATTCCATAAATGGAAATGTAACCACTTTCGAAAGTCGCAGCCACCGTCCCCCGAAAAAAATCACTGGCTTACAGGGCTCGTGCCTATATATATTACGTTGAATGGACGGATGTCAAAATATTTGCGATACTTGCGGATATGCGGAATGCGGAGATGCGATCTATAAAGAGCAGAGGAGTGGATTGCGGACATAGCGAGATCTTAAGTAGATGCAGGATGCGAGCGGCATGATTTACTCCTTAGAAGTATTGAATTAAAAAAATATAAATAAATATAGATAATAAATATAATAATAGTATATATATAATATATAGTATAATATATATATATATAGTATATAATATATATATAATTATAGATATATATATATATATAATAATATATATATATTTACAGTTGTCACTACCACTCACGGAGCAGATGCCCTGAATTCAAGACGGGCGGCTGTTGCCACACCTCAGATACTTCTAATCAAACTAAACACAACACTACGAGCATGAGCACAGAACGCAGGCTTTAAAGTGAGAGAGATTTAAATTCAGCAAGAATCTCAAAAGATGGAAGAGAATATCCTCTGAACAGAGGTGCAGGAGAAGAAAGCACCAGATGACAAGCACGGGAGGTTACCGAATAGACAAGGCACAAAAGTCATACGCCACACAGCAAACACTTGGGCTACGAGGGCTCGTAAAGGTGGATGTACGCGAATGAATAAGCTCCTCGAGCACCGTGGCGCTTGTACCATAAGAAAAAGGAATAAGCAACCACACATCGCTCCGCAAAGATTATTAAAGGGTCAAAGTGACTGGACAAGTGCAGGAACAGTTTTAAGCCTTTTGGCCTTTGCCACGACCCCTGTCCAAAAGCCCGGGTGAAACCAGACAGCCCGTCGTTTCCCCAGATATGAGATCAGTATTCCATGACAATGGCGGATAGAGGCCCTGTAACTTAGCTGGAGCAACTTAGAAGAGGAAAAAAGTCTCGCAGCCTAAAAGCAGAACCCCAGTTTCATTTGAGGTGCCCTTAGCACCGTGTGTGATGTGAGGCTTCCTCCCCAGGACTTTTTGTTTATGTTAAGGCCAAAGATGTCTTATATTGTCAAACAGGAGAGCACGATAGAGAAACCGTTTGAAAGGATAGGAAAGTGTAGATAGGTGTCCTAAAAGAATTGGTAGAATTGGGTTTTTAAAGAAATTGAATTTCACAATGGTTGTAGGACGACCCCACCCGGAAATCATATCCAGATCAGCGAGAATAGAATCGGAAACATTAAGACGAGATGCAATTCTAGAAGTAGAAAGGGAGCAGAACTTGAATATGAGTTGAAGAATAAGGCTCGAGTCATCGCATGACGAGTGGATGACTTAATGCGCAGGTGACGACAATTAATGAAAAGTAGGAATAAAGTATGACGATAAGACAGAACCCTGAGAAATACCACTTTGAAGAAAAAGAAGGTTTCGCCCCAATCACAACAGCCGATATTAAGTGATTGAAAGAAAGTTAGATCATAGTAAGCAAAGAGAAGGGAGAAAAAAGGAGAGGGAGCTTGGGAGTAGTGATGCGTGCCATACCGGTCAAATGCCGTTGGAAATTGTCAAGCGTCAGCCACAGCCAAGTCCGCTCCCGTAGTTCCTAAGCGGCTGAAAACCATAAAAATCAGTTAGATAGAAAAAAAGTTTATCTTCGCCATGTATACTCGAGTAAAAGCCCGTACTGGCGATCGGAAAGAAGTGAACTAGATTCCAGATGATCTAAGAAATGAGAGTGAGAAGGGTTTCAACAGATCTTAGAAGAATACAATGTCGACAGATAAGGGAAAGGTCACCGATCGAGCGCTCCTTATTTTCTCAATGTATGACGTTGCTAAAAACACTGAGGGAAGTTATTAGTATTGGAGACATAGAGAATATAGTTGACAGAGGGGCGGGGATAGCAGAGAAAAGCCACTCGCATCAAAACTCGGGAGGAATGCTCATCCGGGCCCCCAGCCTTCCTAACGTTCACAGATCACAGGCAATGGCATAGGACAATCAAGAATGTAATCACAGGCAAGCATAGGACACCTGAGAGAGAAGGAGAGGAGGAGGAGGAGAAGTGCCAAGCGAATCGTCTCCAAGGTGAGTAAGGAAAATAGGAGCCGAAGGAGATTTTCTTTTTCAGTGAAAGAATTAGCAACAGAACCACAGATCTCGAGATAAGAGGAGGAAAGACAGATTTACAGACATTATTAGAAGATGTTTTTGGCAGAGGCCAGAAAGATTTATCAGGAGGAGAATCAAGGAGGTTAGCGCACTTTCGTTGGATGAAAGTGCCGTCTTTGCTCGATGAGGAGTATCCTCTCACGATTTATACAAATATACTAATGAGGACTTCATATGTAGAGAACGAGAATCTTTATGGCGGAAAAAGCAGCTGTACTTAGCCTGGAATGACCAGAGAGCGAGCACGGTCGAACCATAGATTATGAGGAGAAAGATTTAGTCAAGAAGGAATGACACTTCAATACCATCACGATTACAGCTTCCCATCTTATCGCAAGAAGCCGAAGCTGTCACCAGAGTCAAAAGCAGCGTCAGTGTCCAATGTATAGCTAGCGAGAAGACGCGAAGGCCCCACATCGGCCAGATCAAGGCCAGAGAAAACGCACGATAATAATAATATATATATATATATATTATATATAGATATTATATATATATATAACATATATATTAATATATATATAGATATATATATATATTATTATATAATAATAAAGTAACTATATATAAATATATATATATATATTATATATATAATATATAGATATATATATATAAAATAATATATATTAATATATATATAATATATATATATATATATATAGATATTAATATATATATATAATATATATATAAGAGTAATTATTATTATATAATATATATATATCAAATATATACTTATAATTATGACGTAATATATATATATAATATTTAATATATATATATATATATGTATACTATATATAGATTATAATATATGTTACATACTATATATATATATATATATATATATTATATATATATATTATATATATATATATTATATATATATATATATATATATAAATATATATATATCTATAGTATATATATATATATATATAGTAATTGATATATATATATATATTATATATAGTAATAATATATATATATATAGTATATATGAAATACGTATATATTATATACTATATATATATATAATTATAATATTATATATATATAAATATATTATATATATATAGATATATAGTATATGATTATTATTATATATAATACTATCCAGAAATCGAATATCAAAATTACAATTATTCCCATAAACTCCCATAATAAAGATGCCGAAAAAAAATATTTATTTTATATGCATTTAAACAAATGTAGAAACATCCGCCACATCCTCATTTTTTAAAGAGGCATGCGGAGGCGGTATGCGGATGTTGCCGTTAAGTGAGGGATTGCGGCATGCCGGCTATGTCCGCAAATGCAGTGCGTGATGTCATCGTCTGCAATCACTAATAATATATAGTTAATCATATATGCTATATATGATAATACATACCAAGAAGAAAAGGGTAGTATATATATTATATATTATATAGATATATATATAGTATATATAGATTAGTCATGACTTACTCGGGCGTTGCGCCACTCGAGTTGCGCCTTGCGCGGTTATCGCGCCATGCGCTTATGCGCCTTATGGTCGCGATATCATTTGTCAGGCGCAAGTTGAGTAGGCGCAACAATTTTTATAAAGGCGGCGGAATAAGCAAAGGCGCACAGCCAATTCTCTGCGTATAGCCGCGCCTCGCTATTGACAGACAAAAGCATTTTTTACCTCTAAAAGTTAGGAACTAGAGCGTATGCAAAACTTCGTATCTTTCTAACAACCAGTGTAAACCTTTTATATTATATGACTATATAATATACATATATATATAATATATATATATAGTATATATATATATAAATATATAATATAAATATATATATAATATATATATATTAACTAATATATATATATTCTATACTATATACTTATATATATAATTATATATAAATATATTTATATATATATATAATTATATATAAATATATAACTATATATAATTATTATATATATATATGATATATATGATATATATATATATATATTATGATATATAACTAGTTCAGTAGTCCTTAACTACAAATAAATTGGGCAACTATGGCTCTGAAAAGTTTCAACTTCTTCAGCGCTCATGCTTGGAACCTCCTGGGGGGAAAAACATGGGACCACAAGAAGGAGGAGGAAGGGATTAGATAGTGTAGTTTACGGTGTTTTAATGTACAAAAATTCGATAAATGTGTTTTCTCCTTATATAGAAAGCATTGCGCTATGTATATATGCGCACATAAAGTTTACTTTGCAAATAAATTGAAGCAAACAGCCACGCCCGGACGCAGGAGAGTACCGCGAGCGCAGAAGGCGAATAGGCGCTTTGACTGTACGAAAAATATAGGCGCATCAGGGCAGCTAGGCACACTAGGTCCGCGCGGCATAGGCGGCAGGGCAGCGGCGCGCACTCAAAAAAAATGATAGGCTCGCGCCCCAGCTCAATATAGTTATATATAAATAGCTAGAATATATATTATATATATAAGTATATGTATATGATGATATATATAATATATATAAGATATTATAATATATTATATTATAATAATTATATATATATAATATATATATATCTATAGAATATATATATATATATATTATATATATATATATATATATATAATATAATATATAAATTATATATATATTATAGTATATATATATAAACTACGTAAACTAATTATATATATAATATATTGATATATATTATGTTATAATCATATATATAGTATATATACTATGATATATATAATATCTATTTTATATATATTTATATATATTATTATATATACTATATATATCATATATATATATATATATAAATATACTGATATTATATATATATATAGTGTATACTATATATTATACACTTATATATAATAATATATATACTCTATAATATATATATATATATATTATATATAATATATATTAAATCAGGCGGCTCTGCTGTAGCAGCGTCTTGCGGAACCAGCATTTGTATACAACCTAGCAGCTTATGTGGCAACTATTTTCATTATGTATGCTTCCATTCTTTAACCTTTTTTAATAGATTTAAATATTAAGAAATTAAAATGCATCTTATTATAATAACATACCCAATGATTTGATTATTAATAGAAAAAAAACAAAAAGCAGTATCATTGAATAGGTTATTTCAGATGTTCAAGACCAATCATGATGTTGCAGATACTTTACAACACATGTCAAATAAATTTTGAACGGAAATGTAGTGTGAAAATTACCACGCAATCGATTTTATACCGTACACAGCGTGATTGTATGATGAGGCACCAAGGCCGCATTGTTGTTTCTTAAAACTGGCCCTACCCTTAATAACTGAAATTCAAATTTGCCGTACGAAAGAATTATAAAATTAGCGTTCAACATGTCATAATTCATCGTCCCAGGAAACGATACATTAGGCATAGTTTGCAATTCACTGAATTCAGTCAGTTTTAATTTAGAAGCGTTAGTGCGTATGCTTAGTATGAAGTTAGTCAGAAACTCGTGTGGCTTTTTAAATTAACTGAATAATCGTAAAACAAAATATTTAACTAATAGAGGAGCTATTTAAAATAGATTTTATTAATTTTTTTATAAAAGCAATGAAACTGAAATTGACCTTATAAAATACACATATTTCAGTAATATAGGCCCACGTTATATATTATTATTATATTCAATCTATTATATTTATTATTACTATTATTATTGATTATTATTTTATATTATTATTATTATTATATTATTATATATTATGTTTATATTAATATAAGATAATATTATTATTATTAGTTATATGAGAGTTTATTATAATTTATCGTGGAAAATGAACTTTGGCTTATTTTTTAAATTAATTTTTAAAACATTTTTTTTTGCGAATTTAATGTTAGTAACTAATATTTTATATTAATATTATTATTATTATATAGTAATTTATATATTATATATATATATAGTATATAAAATATATATATTTATATACCATATATATATATATATATATATAAATATATATATATATATATACTGATAGTATACTATAGTATATTATATATATTTAGATCTATATAATATATATATATATAGTATAGATAATATTATATATATATACGTATATATATATATATATGATAAATCTATATATATATATATATATATATATATATATATATTATATATATAAAATAATATATATGATATATTTAGTTATATATTATATATAGTCACCGTTGGATTATCCGTTCATATGTATCTTATAAATAAACTATTAAACTACACGTAACAACGCAATATATTTTCGCTGGAATGTGGTGCAATATTAGTGCTTGAAATGGTGTAAAAAAAAAAAAGAAAAAAATAAACATAAGAAAAATAATATATCTCAAAACTAGGACTGCACAGCGAAGAATCGGAATACATTTTGTGGAATCCTGGAAAATTTCACATAGGAAAAATGCTTAAAAAAAAAAAAAAAAAAAAAAAAAATATTGTTAATAATCATAGTAGTAATATGATTAGAAGCCCTATTTAGAAACCTTTAAAAATTGTGGTGGTTTCTGTTATAAATCAACATGCTTTCTATTAATTTTTGTTTGTGTTTTTCTGTTTTACTAAGAGCATAACCAAGGGATACCGACACGCGATGGCAGGAGTGCGGGTGCTCTGCGCCTTCCAGGCAGAAATTACCGGGTAGGAACTAAATTCCTCCCTCCGGGGAGCGGTCTCCGGAACCCACGCATACGTTTGGTATGGTTCGCAGGGGTTCTCCGCCCCTCCCCTACGGGTATGGAAACGTCCCCCCCTGTGGTTCCCCGTTCCTCAGCGCCCTTACCATTGCCGTGTAAACCTTATCAAATACAATTGATTTAGTTTTTTATTTACATTTTCCTATGTGAAATTTTAGCCAGGATTGCAAAAATGTATTCCTTTTCGCTTACTATTGTAGTTTTTGAGATTTTTTTTTTTTTTTACATTTTCAGGCAAAAATTGGACCAGCATTTCAGCAATGTATTACGTTTTACTGTCTAGGCATTAATAGTTTATTAAGATACCATATGACGGATAATTCAACGCTGGCAGATATATAAATATATATATATATATATATATATATAATATAATATGCTCTCTTACTATATATATAGGTGAAGTGGTATAGTATATATATACTATGCATATCATAGTGATGTACTATAAGGTTACTATATATGGCCAGCCCTAGACGCCGCACAATCCATATCTCAAAAACTACAACAGCTACCGGGAAAAGGAATACATTGCTGGAATCCTGGCAAAATTTTACCGAGGAAACTGTAAAAAAAAAAAAAAAAAAAAATAATCTCGAAACGGTACACAGCTACTGGAGAGGAAATACATTTTGGATTCCTTGTTAAACTTTTGGTAGGGAAAAATGTAAAAAAAAGAAAGAAAAAAAAAATTAACATAAAACTTAACATATCAGTTAGGATGCTGGACATAGTTATATATTATAATATATATTTGTAAGCATTTTAAAACATTTTAGCTCTTAGGAGGCTCGAGCCGAAGGGGAACACAGAAGGGACGTTTTCCATACCCCGTAGGGGAGGGGCGGAGGAACCCCCGCGACACCCAAATACCAAAGAGTGGGGGTTCCGAAGACCCCGACCCTCCCCGGAGGGGGGAATAAGTCCTCCATGTAGTTCCACCGAGGCGAGAGACCCCGATCTCCATCGGGTGCGGTATACCTTGGGGTATCTTTAGTTAAAAAAAAAGCCAGGATTTATAGGAAAGTCTATCTTATTTTAGACAGTAACCAATAAAAGGTGCTCAAAATAGGCTCTCTATCTATTACTATAGTATAACAAATTTTTTTTGTTTTTTACATTTTTACTACCAAAACTTTACCAGATTCCATAAAGATGAATTCATGGCAACAGAAGCTTGTTTTGAAGTAAGAATTTTTTTATTTTTTTTTTTCATTCTTTTTTTTTACATTTTCACAGCACTGTAAATGGGAAGCCAGCCTTCCAGCAAATGTATTCCTTGTCTCTTCCCAACTATAGAGTGTGAGTGATTAAAAATAAAGTCAGGATTCTGAACCTATATATATATATACTAGTATGATACTATAAAATTATAGACTATAAATAATATATATATATATATTGTTACGTATCAGGGACGAACTGAGGTTTCAGAAGCCTATAAGTAACAAACTCGTTTTCGGGTTGTCAAAATCCTATTATTGAAACAATAAACTAATAAGTAGATTTGTAACATTACAAAGTAATCAATAAAATTAATAATAATATAATAATAATAATTAATAATAATACATAATAAAATGAATAATATAGGAATGGATACATTATGAAATATAAAAGTACGCAAAGGCAATAGTGCTGTCTCTATTATGATTAACGATCTCTATTTAGGGAGAACAAATAATTATCTAATTATTAAAAATTTTTATTCATAGCTTCGCTGTATACGTGAATAAAAATAATTAAAATAATTAAAATCACACAAATGTTAACACCAAGCAAAGGTTAATTACTTGCTACGTGTGATATGAGGTTTTTCGACTAATTGTTGTGCTAGCTTAACAAAGAATATATTTTCGATACGTAATACTCAAAAATTACGCCTTGAAAGTCAAGGCGAGAACTTACACACCTGTAGGCGAGGGTTCGAGCAAAAGATTGTTATCCAGAGGATTCTAAGAGCACAAAGATGAGGATGCAGTGGGTAGCTCTGTTAAACAGTTTGGGAAATGTACTTATTGCGAAATAAGACTTGATAGAATAAGTGGTTGGGAGCACTAAAAAAGGAGGAGATTCTGAAAGTGCAGTTTCTATGCAGACGAACGCATGGCGCATTGTTGCGCCGAATAGGAAGCAACATTTTAGGTCACGTGAAGGAGGACGATAAATACTAAAAAGGAAGAAAGAAGGTAATATAGCTCCCCTACAACAGAGGCTCAGTGATGTGATTAAGGTGAAGAGTTCTGCATTTGTAGCAGGAATCTCGTAAGCGATGTGCGTAGAGCTGCTGCAGGGTGGTTGTGAGAGCTGTTGAGGAGCTAAGGCGATGCGTGAGCGTGTGCAGTGGAGCCGACAGCGGGATCTGGACGGCGGACACCGTAAACTGATGCGTTGGAAAGCGACGCAGCGGGAGCTAAGATCAGGCAGACGTAGCTGTGTGGAGCGACAGGCCGGAGCTATGGCCATGGAGTCGTTAACGATGGATGCGCGGAGGCGTACAGTCCGGACGCCCGATGGAATGGGGGCGCTAAGCTGTAGCGATGGGCGACAGCCGGAGGCTATGATGGAGTCGTAAGCCTGTAGCGCTTGCAGCGAGCAGGCCGGAGCTTGAGTCGAGGCGGAGGCAGCTGATTTTTCGGTATACACATAGATGTGTAGGCGGAATGAAGGTGCAGTTGAGACGCATGTTTAATTTGAGATCGATTTTTTTTTTATTTTTATATATATAGCTTGTTTACGTTAGGTGTTTCCCTGTCTGAAGCAGGCTGTTGGGAAATAAGCATGATATTTTCAGTATTTGGAGCGTGCAGGAGGGACATTAGTGTGATAAATATATGATAATACGATGAAAAAAAAAAGAAAACATGTATAAAAAAAGAGAGAGAGAGAACAGAAAAAAAAAAAATATGCTTAAGATGGCGATTTGCATATCGCTAATATGATAAAAATAGGGTCAGAGCAAGCCAAAAAAGAGACTAAATACATACATACAAGGTATACCACTGGATGAGGGGAAAAGTATATAAGATAAGCCGTGTTTACAGGGCTAATAATCGTAAGAAAAATTATATTTGAAACATGATAGTTGGCCAGAATTCACCCAGATATTATTTAAAGCAGTCAGTCAAAAATAAATATTGATTAAATCATTTATATAATAAATGGATTCCAGCTCAGTTGGCGGAATCCTGTGAGCTGTTTTCTTTTTTTGTACTGAGAGAGGATATCCAGGGAATGCGGGATAGTGTAACAACGTCAGCACCACTCCAAGTCATCACGAAAGGCAGCCAACGAGTTCAGACGTAACTGATAGTTCAGAAACGGCTGTAGTAACAAAAACTCGTTTTCGGGTGTCAAAATCTATTGAAACAATAAACATAATTAATATATTGTAACATTAACAATCATAATAATAATAATAATTATAATAATAAATATGAATAATAATAATAATAATATAATGATAGATCAATAGAGAATCAAAATCCAGTACTGAAATATAAAAAGATTACAGCATAAAATAGTGCGTTCTCTATTTATGATTAAGATCTCTATTTAGGTAGACGAATTATATGGTAATAATAAAAAAATTTGCGCTTAGAGAAGTTAAAAACAAAAATAATACTCAAAAAGTAATTTAACATCTAAATAACTCGTAAAGCCAAAAATACAGGTTAACACTTTTCGACTAACATGTCTTTTCATAAATACTTATAACAAAGAATTATTTGCGATAGCAATAGCACAAAGAATTAAGGCTTAGAAAAGTAAGGGCGAAATTCACAGCTGTACTATTCGATGGGCAAGAAGATGTACCAGAGGCACTAAGAGGCCACCAAAAGAAAGAAATCAGTGGTGCTCGTTTAACACAGTTTTGTGAATGTCTTTTTGCGAAGTAAAACTTGGTAAGATAAGTGGTTTGGACACTAAAAAAGGAGAGATTCTGAAATGCTTCTTGAGACGAAGATGGCGAATTCGTTGGCCAATAGGAAGCAAGATCTTTAGGGTCACGTGAGGGTAGACGATACATATAAAAGAAGAAAGAGAAGGTAAAAATATATATCTATATATTATATAAATATTATATATTAATATATATATATATATATATATTATATATTATTTATACTATATATTATATATATTATATATATATATTATATATATATAATAATATATACTATATATATAGATATATATAATATATATCTATAATATCTTTGATGTTGCGATAGATGAATTCAGTTTGCCAATTTAATGTCGAAAAAACTTTCTTGTAATTCATCTGAAAAAGAAGCTGGGAAATTCAACAAATTTAGGGCCAGTGTACTCCAGCTTTAAATATTTAAGCATTGCGTTATTAAATGTAAGAGACAGACAATATCAAATGAGTTTTAATTATCTATTTATGATTAAAGATAGGAATGATTGTTGGTTCGCTGTGGGAAAGAGCTTGTGCATTGTTTTCTCATGTTCTATTTTCCGGTGGTGAACGAACACATGGACCAAAAGAGGATTGAACAGATATAAATCATCTAGGCATCAAGGCAAATAATTCTGAACAACACAAATTACACCATGAAAAATGCTTTAAGCTCTCACTGTTTGGTGGAAACTTAAACATTGGCTAAAGAGCTAGACACGAGCTATTAGAAAATCAATTACATAAGCATAAGAGAATGTTAAGAAACAAAGCTATAATCTTGAATATTATCGTAACTGCATCCATAAAATTTTTGGTGGATCATTTGAGTTGCTTGAGAGGGCCTCCATAGATGAAAGTGATATCCTACAACTACTCCAGGTGTCTTCAAGGGCTAGATGGAACTTCAGTGCAGAGGTTAATAATCAGTTAAGTCCAATCTAGAGAGGCCACTGTTTTCAAGGAACTTCGAAAACTACAGGAATGCACTCTCTAGCAAATTATGGTTGATATAGTGTCACGAGAAGATAGTAAGAGAAACTTCATGAAGCTGATTTTCTATACTGTCATTGCAGCATGGAAAGATGATGTTTCCGAACATATACCCAGAGATGGATTGTATTTGATAGAGTATATTTGAAAGGAAAACAACAGAAATTTTGAACTGTACTTAGCACCAAAAATGCATGACGCTGAACACTTACTATTGTCTTTTATAAAAGAGATCGAAGTGGTGATCATACCACAAGGAAAATACATATCACAAACTATGAGTGCTAACGAGTAGAGAGGTTCGTCTTGGTGGGTCAGGCTATTTGAGAGAAAATATAATCCAAAAGCTGAATAATACATTGTCATGCTCCTCAGGCTTAAATTTAGTGATGCTAAATGGCATTGCATCAGGTTAACAGAAATGTCACGACTTTTTTGCTAATACTTCAAGCCATATGGACATTTTTTTCCACTGACCCAAAGAGAAACAGCAGTGTGTGGGAATCAGATGTACGTGAAAGACGATACCTCGGTCAAATTCCCACCAGATGGAACTTTCATTCAAGATCAGTAAATACAGTTTTTGAAAATAAAAGAGAATAAATAAGCAATGCTTAAATGGTTATTTAACCATGGAGGACGGAATTTCAAGATAAATACCAATTTCCCTGTGGCATCGTTGGACATGTCAAGCTTCGTCGAGAGTATAAGTTTTAATTTTTGGTTCTTATTGTTTATTTTGTTCTCTGTGTGTGCGTAGACTTTCTTTATGGTCAACTTCAAAAGAGGAACATTGACCCGCAGAATTAGAGTCGCATGATACTTTTGAGAGAAAGATTCTCTCCATAATGAGAAAGAATCTTAATTTTCAGAGAGCGTCGCAATGTAGCAAATCGCGAGATGCAGCTAGAAACAGGGTATTTCTAATCTTAAGTTAGGAGCAGGCAGAAGAAATACTGTGACACAATTAATTGTGTCAGAGAAGACAGATTTAATCTTACAGGTCATCTAATTGCTCTCCTACATTATTTCTGCCTGAAAATGTTTGCCCATCTATATTCCAACACTGTTCCTGCCCAGAACTTGAAAAGAAACTTGTAAATCTGTACCCCGCTTCCTTCTACATAAAAATGCTGACAAACGGACGACTTTCATAATTTACAGCACTGAAGAATTGCGTTCAATGTCCAGAGAGCTAGTATTCTCCTGATTATATCCTTCAAATTCCATCTGCATTATTGATAAAAGAATGTTGTAAAAATATTAAAAGTTGTTATAACCATCCCGATGACAACATCGGAAGTGAGCGGGTTTTTGCGTACATTAAAAAGGATTAAAGACTTCTTGTGAGAAATACGATGGGGCAGGACAGGCTTTCGGCTTAGCATATGCTCTCAGTAGAAAAGATTTTATCGATTAATATTTGTGATTAATCGCAAAAGTATTGAAACATTTGCCATTCTAAGCACTGGCGAGACCGATTTTCTTTTATGAAATAAAGAAATTGATGTGATTCAGTTACTTCATACTTATTATAGGTTAAGTAACCAAAATTTAAAAATGCTTTAAATCATATTTTTCACTATATAGTATATATTATATATATAATATATATATATAATATATATATATATATATACTCGTATATATATATATATATATATATATATACTAATGTTGGTTGTGAGAATTTCAGATGCAACCACCTATAAATTGTTCGACGAGCCGCCCCTGATATATATATAGTATATGGCATTTAGTGATATATTTAAACGGAGCTTCGTTCGTATGTACGTATAGATGAAATGCATCGACGTTCATACTGTGACGTGCGATGTTGCGTATGGTGACGATATTACCCTGACGTCCCACTGCTAGTTACCATTAACTATTGCGGATGTGGGGGACAAGAGGAATTTTTATAGCCCCCTTATATTATTTTTTACGGTCCGTTTCAGAGTCAATAGGCCAAATGAATTAGATTTATATATTATATTATACATTTTAGTAATAATAATTAATCATAATATGGCGTTAGTAATATACGTAGTGAAATCCACATTATTTTTTATATTTTCCATCCTATTTTCTTTGTCAATATTGGTACAATAGGATAGAGACATAAGGATAATAAGGTATACGAATTAACGATTTCACTAGTCACATTATATTTTATAAATATTGATAATATAGTTTACTTAGATAGTATGATTAAATTGGTAGTATATATAGTATAGATCTAGTTGGTTATATGAATAAGTATATATTACTATTATAAGTTGTTTTATGAATAATTATAGTGATGCATCATTAAATAATAATACATATTATATATTATATAATAATATATATATATATAGGTATTAATATATAAGATATACTTTAATTATATAGGCAGAGCGTGGTGTATATATGATATAAGGCTAACCTATCATCGTATACATCATTTAATGTGATGATAAGTCTCCGCTAAGTATATACTGACCCTGTGTATCATGTCTGCGTACTTCAAGAAGCTAATAAATCCTGACATACATCGAAAGTATGATAATATAGGAAGAAATAACCAAACGGGTAGAAATGGTCTATGATCAGGAAATATATTTTTTCAGGTTTCACATAGGGTGTCACGTGTGCACCAACAGTCTTTATCAACAGAGCTTTTTCTTTCAGCTTCTCGTTACGTAACGTATTATACTTATTAATAGTACTATAACGCTAAAACACAATGTGCGCTTGAGCAATAGTAATGCGTCAAGTCAACGTCTTCCTAAGAGAGCGCGAGACAAAAAATCATGTTAATTCGCCCTACTTTAGAAAAGTCTGCAGTTTCTCTATCAACAGTGTAAAACAGATGAACTAATTTGAGAATTTTTATTATCAAAGTCCGTCCAAAATGTCAAAGTGCGCGTCACATAGAAATGAGTAATATTAATTAAAATTATCATTAATAAATTATTATACTTATAATAATATAATATAATATATAATATATCATATATAATATTTATATTCATAATTATGTATATTAGTAAATTATAATATATATGTATATATATATAGTATATAACTGTATAAATTCTATATATAGTATTTAACATAAATAATATACTCTGGCCAATAGTATTGTTCTACACTAATATGTCCTCATATATATGCCAACTATCAATTGATCGTACTTCTAATAGACCTAAGTGACTATATTTCGCAGCAATAAAACAGTATATCCAGTAATAAGCTTAGGCCTATAGTATGTACATGCCGGTCTAGTTTCAGTTAAAAAAGTTTAGGGCATACTTTATATCGGTGGCCTCACGAAGAGTCAATTTAGCACACACACTAGACACACATGGGTTAAGGGGTAAGAGTAACCTCCTCGTCTAGGGGCCTCCATCGAGACAAACTAAGGATACGGCCACGGGGACGCACAGTTTCATACATCAACACCGGATAGTGTATGCGTCCGAGAACCCCCGACACCCAAGTAACAGGAGCGGAGGTGTCCGGAAGCGCTCCGGAGCAGGCAGCGGAGAACGATAATATAGATGAAGACCCGGGTGGTTCCACTAGAGGCCGAGAGAACCCTACTCCTGTTATCGAGGCGGGCTACCGTGGGGTATTCGTTTAAGTGATATCATTACCCCAAAAATGAATAATCCGCTAAAATTGTATACTTTTATGAGCATTTTATATCGCAACAATCTATGTCAGTACTCTATAAATTTGCAAAACATTTGGGACATTTGATTTACTAATGATATACAAGTGAAGATGATCAATGTCTTGTCGGAGATAAGAAGTTGCTAGGTGTTAGTCACTTCCAGGCACGTTACCATTTGACCTAATTGCTCAATAGTCTAAGCTCACTCAATAATACTCATTCTTGAACCTATCCCGTGTCTGAAATAGTATATATTCATATTGGACATCATACCCTGTCCACCCATTTAAATAGAAGTTTCATATTTCGTCTCCAAGATCTTTTAGGCATGTAAATCACATGAAAAAGACTCGTAACTCCTGCTAAGAGTCGTATGATATAATGTAAGCGTAAGTCAGTCTACGATTATATAGCCTATATATATATATATATTATAAATTTAATAGAGTGAGGATAATTATAATTAATACAATTCCTAAGCACGAGTTTACGTTCGTATATTAATATTATAGATAAGTACCGTATGTACATAGCGTCGTTGGACGTCTAATTAGGCCATACGTCAGGTAGCTCTTCTGAATATGGGTCATGATTTGACTTGTATGACTGTCTAGAATAATTGACGTAACTTTTCCGCTTATTAGTATCTCAGTCAGATATAGTAATGATTAATATATTAATATATATATTACTTAATAATATATATTATATAATATAGTATATATTATATTATATATAATATAATATATAATATATATATGAGTAGTATAATGTTTTCATTTCTGATGATATATATATGTATCTATATAATATACATAAATATATATAATATTAACTATACGATATAGATATATATATTAATATAGTATATACTATATATGTAATAATATTAATATAGTATATATATATAGAGTAGTCAAGTAGTACGTAATATATAGTAAATCAACAAGTCACCTCAATATGGGTTTTGAGATTTAAGAGTACGATATAGATAGTTTATTATTTTTTTTTTTTTTTTTTATATTTAAAGTTCCACCTCACGGCATAGCCCTATTCAAGGAGAGGGGGAACTTCTAAGGAGTAAATTTATACACTATGATACCCTTTGAGATCTCAGATACTAAGGATATTCGAACCCGCGCGTTGCCATGCGACTCCGTACGCCTCTCACTGAGTTGTATATGATGCCACTAGTATGATATGATCACGGTATTGCGATATATAATGTATTTACCATATAAGTATACTCTATTTTTGGAGTTATTGTTTATTGGTCATGATATGATCCTACGACGAAATTAACCACGGGTAGTCTCACCCCCCTGTGATTCAGGATAATATAAGTTTACTGTGGAGTGGTATTCTCCTTCTGTTTTATTCTTCCTCTGCCGCTGCGCTCCTTCGAGAATCGAAGCAGAATCCCGGAGCCTTCCACCCTCTCTCGGGGATGGTCTCCGGACGCCCCGCTCTTGGTCTTTTGGGATCTGTCGCGGGACGGTTCCACTTGACCGATCCCTTCGCGGAGTATTGGAAACGTCACACACCCTCCCGAGTCTACCATCAGGCTGAGCCCCTATAAAAAGGGCTAGTGAGCATTCCATGTGTGAGGGTGAGACCTGGCTGAGTTGACTTCACTGTGCCGTAAATAGTAGCGTCCAATAACTTTACTATTACACACTAGTTGCCTATAAAACTTAAGACTCTAAATAATTTAACTATATGACTGTGAGGTATTTAGCTGCCGATAATGATAAATATGGCCTATAATTACTGTAATTAATTTGACCACCAATTAGGCATCATAATATATATTTAAATATACATATTAATTAAATATATATACTATATAATTATATACTTATATTAATAATATTAATATATAGTATATATATATTAATAATATTACTATATTAAATTTGTATATTAATATATTATATATATATATAATCATAGGCGCGGCTTCTGGGAGGGCTAGGTAAGTTAATATAAGTAATGGCAACAGTCATTTACCTACTTGCCTCTAATAGCGATGGTTTGACAATCTCTGCCGCAACAGAGCATGATTGTAAAAAAATTCAAATAGTTCAAGTCTAGTAATTAGCTTTAAATATTAAACTTTTTAGAAACTGGATTTCTTAAAGATAGGCGATATTAGATTCATTATTCCTATATGCCTCTCTAGGAATATTAGATGACTATATTGAACCTCATTAATAAATTATTTATATAATATCATATAATTTTAAGTCATTATTAATAAAAATATAATATTATATAGTAACGCAGTATATACCCTTTAAACCGACAAATGACGGTAAAAAAATTATCTAATATATAAATCAAAAATATCATGTGTCGCACAGTGATCCAAACAACCGTTAGACAGTAACAAAATATTCTAACTCTGGTATTCCCCCAGTTTATCCATTAGAATACCCATTATCATTACAATCTGGAGTTGGCTCAATTTTTTTACTCTATGAGTTACAAGATTATAAGATATTTCGTTTTTCTCTCCATTAAAGTACTGTGTTACCCTTCGTCCCCTGTCGACTCTAGGAGCAGTCATTTAAGAAAAGTTTAGTAACTCCAATCTACCTATACTATATCACTAAATATATATTTAATAATAGTATATAATATTAATATATATATATATATTTATATATATATATAGTATAGATATATATTAATATATTAATGTAGATAGTTATATATTAATATAGGTCAACTTATTGATCTATATAGTATACTTAATAATTATATTAATTATATAATATATAATAATTAATATATATAAATATAATATATATATATAAATAATATATTTAAATATATAGTATATTAATAATATGGATCACGTAAGAGTCAAGTAATATTTTACATTTGAGCACGTGAGAGAATGTATTTTGTTATTATCTACGATATAAGTCACATTATATTCTCTTGTGCAGGAACGTCACACGTCACAGATATGACGTCACGCTTTGGCACCTGTGCAATATACGATTATCATTGCAGAACGCGTATGCTGCACGTATTAATATTCAACAATAAAATGCGTCATATTAAATATGTTTTCTATACGCATGATTTGAACAAATATATTCAATTAAGTATTGACTACAATGCTTATAATATCATCAATTATAACTGACTGAATACAATAAGTAGCTAAATTACAATAGCTTATCCCTATACCACCCTGGACGGTTATAGCTATAAGCAGCTAGTTAGCTGAGTTGATTTTATTATATGTGGTAATTAATACCCAAAGACAGGCTACTTACTACAATCTTATATTATTCAATTGTCAACAACAAGTTATGTCTAATAATGTATTTACTCTGCATACATATTTGCTTTGATTCCTTAATTCTTTACAATGAACTATTTTCGAGCATCCCTTTATCTCTGTGATAGTGATCCTTGACGAAATACCTTGTTCTCTGTAGATTTTTCTTATATACCTGTGTATATGCATGACGTAACCTCCTTGGTCGTTCCTCCTCGTATTTTTGTTAAGGGATTATCATATCTAACATATAGTCTCCTAACGCAACAGTCGTCCTGTCATAGAATGAGTCATATTATCGCTTTCCCCGGACTATTTAATATATGTGTTCGTGATGACATAATTTATATCGATTTTGTATAACTTATACTATGATGCTTTTCTTTAATAGTTGCAGTCTCTATCTCGGACCATATTCACAATGGCGTTCTAACCTTGGATAGTAAATAAAAGAAATGGTAATGTCCAATAAATACGGTAATTCATTGTGAAGAACAAACTGACTGCATTTCTGTATCAAAGTTACGGCCAATGTTATTTGTTATGACGTGTATATTCGATCATTACATCTATTTAAATATTACAAAAGGTATATATTACTGGATTATTAATACACCTTGTTCTTCGGTTGGTTAATTTGCAGAGAGCTATATTAAATACTACATTACTATTGTCGTTCTAATTTATGCAATTAACTTAGGTACTTCATCATGCTTCATAAATTAGGCAAGAGCTGCTAAATGATTCTTTCTATCCTTAATAAATACACATACAAGCAAAGCTGTTGTTATATTTACTTAGACATTACTTATACATAGATATATATATCATACAAATAGTCAGAGTTGAGAATATACTCATAAAATGTCAAAATATTTAGTAAAGTACTTCAAGGTACATTCTTGGGGACTGAAGCTAGTTTGTATTAGAATGATTCTTTAGTGAAGCTAGATACTATTGATAGAGGTTAGAATAATAAGATCAAATGTTTGCTAATCTTCCAATCAAAAGATCTTGCAAACCGGTCTTTTCTTTTATGTATGCTGCTCAGCAGTTTTCTTCAGATTGTGTTATGTCTTAAATGTTCTCTGTCGTGCTGTATTGACATAACCTATTCTATCCCAGGTGCATTTAAGTTCTCCTTGCTCTTTGAGTGACAGGACGAGGGAGCATGACAGATGGACGAAGGAAAATTGAAGGACGAAATTAAATCATGGTGGAACATTACGTCCAGAACAGGTTTGAACAGGTCTTTGAGTTTTGTGGAAATAACAAAAATGCGTTTAGCAGGTGTGATGCGGATCGTCAGTCAAACTGCGATGACCCCATAAAAGATTAGATTGCACGACTACACACCTATTTACCAACGAGCTAGAAGGTTTGATCAGAAAACTAACCAGGAGATTGAACAGCAGGTGGAAGAGTTATGGTATGAAAACGTAGTTAAACTTGCGCAGCGAATGGAATTCCACCGTGGTGCCGAACCGTAAAAAGATTGTACACTCAGGTTAGTGTAGACATAGAGTAATCAGTTAACGGAGGCAGAACAATCCCAATGGCAAACATTCAGAAGATATTAACGCATTTCACGGGCTAAGTATTTGACTAGCCTGGATCTGGTTAAGTTTAACTATCAACATGAACTTGCGAGGATAGCAGAGAACTTGACGGCTTTCTCCACGGGAGTGGACAGTACCGTTCAAAAAGATTTAAGCTTTTGCTAAAAGAACGATCCGGCAGCGTTTCAGCGAGAAATGCAAAGATAAGGTAGTGGTGTACTTGGATGATGTGTTGTGTACTTGGTATGGTTATTAATGTCAATAAAGGTTTTGAGGAGCACTTGCTGCATAATAGACAAGGTATTACAAGGGTTTTGTGAAGCCAACGTAAAAATAATTGGCAAGGCCTCAGTAAAAAAAGAATTAAAGTTCTAGGACATATAAAAACCCTCAAAGAAAGGAATTAAATGGTAATTCCAAAGTTTTTAACCTGGAGAGCCAAACATGTGGAGAGTTAGAAGGTATCTGGTGCTATAACTTCCAGAGGAAGTTTATAAGTGGAAACTGTTTGGAGGTAGCGACTCTTTTAATGCACTAACGGAGGCAACGACGGAAAGATGTGATGAGTGGACGAGGAAAGAGTAAATGGTCATTCTTACAGGGTAAAAGAGGGAATTGAAGGAATCAGTGAAACTAGCGCCCTGTACTTTCGAAAGGAGCGAACAAAGCTGTGTGGTTTGTAGATGCCAGCGGTTCTGTATGGGAGCAATCTATGCCAGAAACAAGGTAAGCGAAGGAGGGTACTTAGCCTTTTAATTCGTCCCAACTCCTTAGCGTTGCAGAGAAATGCGTCAACCATAAAGGAGTCCCTTGCAATAGTGGGAAATTAAAGTTTCAGCATTCTTATAGGGGAAAGAGTATTATTTTATTTACGGGACATCGGCCATTTAGATTTACCTACACAAGATGAAGGTTAGTTGCCGTAAGCTGGCACGATGTTGCGACGATTTGAGTAATACAGTTTTGAATACTAATAACTTCGCGGGGAAAGTAACATCTTTGCAGATGTTCAGTCCAGGTTGTAACAGAAGATGGATCAGGAGAACACCGGTAGATCTGGATACTTTGCCAAAAGGGTTAATCATGTAAATGAAAGTACGGTGGGTGCAGACGCACTGTTTGTCAGTTCTACCAAGTCGTTTGGAGAACGCTTCAAGTATGAACTGAAAGGATTACATATGCTTGAGAAGGCAACTCAGCAACTACGTTAAGGATATATCAGAAATTAACGGAATAGGCAGCAAACAAGAAAATGCTGAAAGTAATTTAAGGCATACGTATCCTTGGTAGAGAACCAATACAGAAGGTGTGCTTGTGCATAGTTGACTTGGTTTAGGTAAAATCTGGTTCTGCACCATGGTACTGTGCTGTTCAGTAATGTATATCGGACCCAGGGGGAGAGAGGAAGACGACTTGAAAAACGTTCACATACAGGTGCTGTCGGAACGCACTTGTAACCCTTTTAGGGATGATGGTACGTTCAACAGGTGTACGGAAAACACTTATGCGTGGACGAGTCCAACCCAGGAGAATAGCAGGAAGAAGCAGGGTTAGAGGAGTCGAAGATCGACCGTACGAATGAAGAAAACTAGGAATTAACTTAATGATGCTGTAAAGAAAACATGAAGTCCCGGATTAAGTTGTTGCTCTACTGTTCCTTAGGCAAAGAAAACAGTTGTATTTGGTGGAGGTGCGCAAGTGTGCTTTTTAACACTTCGGTAATCTAGTCTGACCAGAAAAGTAGGGTGACGATTTAAACATTTTGACATATCCTTTAAGAGCTGGAACAGTAGATTTTGGTCCTAACGGTGTGCTCAGGATAGGTGAAATGTAACCAGGCAGTGGAAGTGAAAATTAGTAAAGAAACAGAAGATTTTGTTTTCATTGTGGTGATACGACGGGTTTTCCAACATGATGTTAGGAATGAATTATCTGGTGGAGGTAGAAGCGTCATTGGACTTTGGTGAGGAATAGTGTGTCCATGGAGATGACGCAGATGATGTGAGCGATTCATTTCTTGCGACAGTGGGAGCATACAATGTAACAATTCAAGTGGAAGAGAGGGTAATGTACTGTCGGCACAAGACATTATTGATCTTCAGGAAAAGTCAGAGGTGGTAAGGATTGAAAGGAAAAGTTCAGAGGAAACAGTTACTAACTAAAAGATGACACTATTAAGATTTTTTAGATACGGAATATGATTTTTTAATTGAAAGGTCATCCGGGAAGATGAGACTGGCAAGCTAGTGCAGTATATTGGGTTAAACAAGGTGGAGTAGTATGTTTATAACACACCGGAACATGGCACTATTGGAGAACAAAATTGTGGACCTGTGTCCAAGCACTAATGCACCCAAGGATTCAGTCGGGTGGTGCGGGAAGTATGTCGGGACATGCCAAAATGCCAATTATATAAGACTCGGACACAGAGTGCATATTCACGCCCATCGGAAAATAGAGTTAAGAACCCCTTCGAGTGGTGCATGTAGATGTAATGCGATGCCGAAAACACAAAAAGGGAATATGGCATGTCTGGTGGCAGTGATATCATTGCAGATAAGCTGGCTTGGTAAACCCTAAGGGATAAATCGGCAAAGAGTGTGGTTTACGCTTTCGAGTGCGAAATGTTTACCAGCTTGTGAGATACCCACAAAGTATAACGGATAACGGGTGTTAGAGTGGAAGTTCGATGTTAATGTTGCGAAAAGTATCGGGATTGGACACAATCTACAGCAGTCCTTACAAGCAGCAAATTAACGGGGCTGTAGAACTCGCGATAGAACTTTTTGCCCGAGTTCTTAAGGAACATCATGGAAGAAAGGTGCTGATTGGGATACTTCCTTGACAAGCATGCTAGTTTTAACAATGGTACGGAACATGCGGAGTTGGAATGGTTCAGAAGGAAAAAATGTGGAAAGGCATGAAAAGGAAAGGGTGATACCAATCCCGAGAACAGAAAAATGGCAGGAAGAAGACCCTAACTGGTTACCGCATGTGTGGGAAGGGTTAAAAGAAGGTTGTCACGGTTGAAGAGTTTTGACAAAAGTTAGGCAAGAAAAATATGAAGTCCATTCGTAATCACCAGGTCATATCCGGAGAATGTCGTATGACATACAGAAAAACAAGTAGCTAGGGACATTACTCGGTTTAATAGTGTGGGCGATCCCCAGAACCTTAGACAGTATTTCCAGAGTGAGGAGGTAGACGAGCAAAAAGAATACCAGGGAGAAATAGAAAAGGATAGAACAGGTACCTGAGAGAAGCATAGTTCATTTACCATGGGTGGACGAGTACACCGGAGGCGTTTAAAACGCCAAAGAACAAGGGGCAAAAATCAAGTGAATGCAAAATGGAGATTGTTTAAACAAATGGCATTACAGGGAGTAACTGGTAAATGAAGTGTGTCGGTGCAGACAGAGGACCAGGTTGAGAAATAAAGCAAAAAAACGGAAAGCTGTCAGCAGATACTTTCGCCGATGGATACAAAGTTGAACAACATTTGATTGGTTCGACGAGTAGGAGTAGGATAGATGACCAGAGGGCGGATTATGACTTGAAGCATTTGAGAGTCAATGGCGTTCCCAAAAGCATAGTTACACTTCGAGAAGGGTCAGCGACGAGAGTGAGGAGGAACGGATTTAGGTTTAGACGAGGTAGTGGATTCAATGAAAACCCGGAGGTAGTATCTGCTGAGAACCAAGATATAGACTTTGAGACGCAGAAGACAAAGGGGGAGGAACAGGTGGAGGAGGTAGGAGAAGTTAATACCAAGGTGACTAGCCCTGAAGGTTCAGAATATAGACCAAGGTCTATTTATGAGGAGCTTGTGGAAGTAGGTGAAGTCCCAGACGCTGTGATGATTGGTACCAGTGCTAGACAACAGGAACGGAGTGTATCAGAACCAGAGGATCTGTACAGGGGCACCGTTACGAAAGTCGAGGATGCCGGTACCCAGCCAAACGTAATGTGGAGGGTTATAGAGTACGAGAAAAGGACCGAAGCACGAAGGAGAGCATCAACTGGAAGGATGGAGTAAGGTAGATGGTTGGCGCTGATATATATTTTTTTTCTTTTTAAGATTGTTGCACAATCTTGGAGGGGAGTTATATGGCGGACTGATATTGAATGAACCAACTAACTAAGAACGGCGTGCGCGGACCTAAGGAAAATGCTCATTTCTCGTTTGTCAAGGAAAGCGAAAGTCATAGAAACTGGTGTGTGATATGATATTGTTATATGGGTCAATAAAGAAATAAAAGTTTAGTAACGCAAGGTACATAGTTGCAAAAACTTATTGGAGTTAAGTTTCGTGGAAACCAAAGTTTGAGATCGTCATTTCCCAAGCTGGGACCAAATACCGGGACCGAATCCCAGAGCTGATTATCGGGACCTTGATCCAACCTGGAATACTGTGGATCACTATTTCCTGGAGATGTGATCCTAAACCTGAAATACTGTGATCACTTTTATCGCTGAACGTGATCTCCTAAACCTGAATTACTGTGGATTCACTTTTACTGCGAACGTGATCCCTACCTAAATATTTTGGATCGCCTTTACCTGGAAACGTGATCCTAACCTGCGAATATTTTGGATCGCTTTACCCTGGAACGTGATTCCTAACTGAATATTTGTGATCACTTTACCTGGAAACGTGTCCTTAACCTGAATATTTTTGGATCGCTTTTACCTGGAACGTGATCCTAACCTGGAATATTTTGGATCGCTTTTGCCTGGAACGTGATCCTAACCTGGAATATTTTGGATCGCTTTTGCCTGGATTGGATTGGGAGGGTACTTGAGTGTACTCCCCACCTTCATTGGATTGGGAGGTACTTGAGTGTACTCCACCACTTCAACTGGATTGGGAGAGTACTTGAGTGTACTCCCCACCTTCATGGGAGCAGGAGGGTACCTGAGTGTACTTCCCACCTTCACAGGAACTAAAGGAAGTCCCATTTGTTGTTAGTTTTTCTTCCCTAAGAATAAAGTTCCCTTAACATTATTAACTGTAATTAACAGGAGTGACCAGTTGTAAAGTTTAGTGACCCGTGATATTTTGAATTATTATAGAATCACAGTCGTAAGTTAGTATATGAATTACTGAGTTCATGTTTACTGTTCAGACAGTTCTGCCCTGTATTTGGTGACTTTATTGATAGTCATTTATATTATCATGGATTTTACTAATTTATTTATGCTACGGATATTTTGAAGGAATCGTTATTGAATATTTGATTTATTTAATTTATTATATTTTGGGGTTTATTATGTATTACTTATCATGCCTTTATTATATTTTTAGGGTTTATGATGTATTACTTGATTTATTCATTTTATTTTTCATTTTGGGAATTTTGGCTAGATAGGATTTTATTGGATATAAAGATTGATTTTTACTATCGCTATTCTGTATGTACTTTAAATATACTGTAAAAACCTGTTGCCTTATTTCTGGACCCTTATTGGAGACTGTAGAACCATATAGACCTCCCGCGTGTACGGTGGCTCAGACTGGTATGTGTGTCCTGGTAACAATATTTTATAATTATATATATATATATATAATAAATATATATATATAAAAGATGTAGGGCCAGACCGATCAACTACCAGGATGGCTCTGGATTTACTAATAGCAAACTCCGTCGAAACCAAAAAATGACCAAGATGACCGTGGATTTCCTACACACCGACTCCGTCTGATAAATTAACCACTTTGAATTTTACATAATCATTATATATATATCTTAATATATAAATGATATATATATATATTATATGATATATATATATAATATATATATATTATATATTATATTTTTGATCTTTTGATTTCTTTCATTAACTTTGTGCCTCGTTCCTCTGTGTCGTTTACCACTTACCGTTTTTTTCTTATATTGTAACTTTCTTGTTATTTCCAGTGAGTAGGATTAGTTCGTAAAATATTTCGGGAAATATGGAAGCTTATAAACATATTTTGTGATATGGGAAATATTCAGTTCTTCCTATTTGATACGTAGTTTAATTATTACTCCTTTCCCATTCGAATTTTTCTGTTTCATGTATTTTGGTAAATTGTGAAAATATCTCTGTTTGTAAAATATCTTTCCTTTCATTTCTCCTATTTCGTTATTAATTCTTTCATCAAATATGGAGAAACTGCACATTCCTCACTTAAATACGACAGATTGTTAATGAACTATTAAGAATATCTTATCAAAGATTTTTAATCAAGGATTGTGCACATTATGAAGCTAAAACAAACTGTTAAACTTGTTATATTCTCTTTATTTGTCTTTTGTAATTTTGGTTTTGATAAGTTATTTTAAGAAACAAAATCTATTTTCACTCCGTCTACACTCAAAAACTTATCTACACCTTTGCTCCAGCTCCGACTCCGGCTCCGGCTCCGGCTCCGGCTCCGGCTCCGGCTCCGGCTCCAGATACGAATACGGCTGCATGGTCTGTATCTAGACTTTGGCTTTGGATTTGCAACTCTGATTATAGTTATAATAAATGACCTCAATAGTTAGATTAAATGCTGAAAATGAAGTGGCAAACAATTATTGGATCTATATAGATTAAACATAGAACAGGAAAGTCTGGTATCAGTGGGCTGGAAAGAGATTGTGGAGAAGAAAGTGTTGCAAGAGCCATCATCAATGAAGAGGTATTCGATATTAGAATTCAGAAGAGCAATGTCCGTTTAAAAAGAGAAAGAGATATAACTGTATTTGAACAGAAAAATACAATTTGTACAGAAAACATTATAATATCATATACTTGGCAATTAAGCTCCTCGTGATATATCAAAAATGAAATTATTTAACGATTGTAAATTTTAAATATTCCAATTAACCTTAAAAGAAGTGTTGAAGCACATTATGTTAGGTAACGAATCAAGGAGGAATTAGACTTGATAGGAGAAAGTGACCAGTATCCTAAAAAGAATAAAGCCTACAACTTTGATCTTTATCATCAAAACTGATAAAAATAGTAGAAACACTTTAATAAAGAGTGATGGGGTGTTACACATGAGTGCGATAATGAGAGTGAACAAGAAAATAACAATGGTAGTGAACAAAACTCTATCTGTTGCATAAAAGAAAATTTAAATTTAAATATGCAAATCTTAGGAGACAACCATAATCGCCCTGAATAAGATATTTTCAAGACATTGTATTTTCGCTTCTTATAGTACACTATTAACACAGTAAATATATCAATAAAATTTTTGATAATAAATTCAAAAAAAATTTGATTTCTTACACCTCAATAAAAAAATAATAAACTGGTTTATTATTTTAAAACGCTAGTGTGTTATTTAAGCAGACAGTCCTTAACGAGTAAAGATAATATTTAAGATATAATTATTAGATTATTTGAGGAAGCAATATCTAATAAATGTATATTTAATTTTTAATATATAGTTTTGAAATGATTTTTCACATGAAAAAGTTTAAAGGTTTGCATGTACAGTAGTTTATAATTTAAATTCCATGCTTCTAAA
Source organism: Trachelipus rathkii (assembly GCA_015478945.1). Lineage (NCBI taxonomy): Eukaryota > Metazoa > Arthropoda > Malacostraca > Isopoda > Trachelipodidae > Trachelipus > Trachelipus rathkii. The sequence continues at coordinate 11,853 of JABUQX010027289.1, read as the reverse complement.
ATATTTTTTTAAGTTATTCTTATTACTTTTTCTTTCCTCTGGAGGGTAAGGGCTAGAGGCCAAAAATATTACCATATAGAAGAGAGAAATCGAGATTCAGGCTTATTACAGGGTAAGTCTGGGATCGGATTGCAGGACAGAACCTGTGAAGAAAGAATGTTGCACGATCTCATCTCGAAAGAAATGTATTCGACCCAAGAACTCAGAAGAGCTTTATCTGAATAAATAGCGATAGCATGAGAGGAGTGACGTAGCAATTTAACGGAGAGTGAGAGAGTTTGGATAGAATCAATAAAAGCAGAAGAGCTGATAAGTAGAAAAAGTGCCATGTCACAAATTTTCAAGGAGAACAGAGTGACTTCAACTGGCATGGATTCGAAGAAGATATTTTAATATAAAGGAATTAAAAATAATTATAGTTCCTCTGTCCTATTCAGAAACTCCAGAAACGTCCGAGATTATATATTTCAAGAACACACTTCTATTAAAAGATATTTGTTGCTGGATGGGATATCTATCAAAATGAAGGGGGTAATAATGTAGGAATAGATAGGTGAAAAAATGATTGACAAACAAAGGTTCATTAATGAAAAATATAAAAAGATTTAAAGATAGGGCCAGATCCTAAGGATAAGAAAGCATAATCATTAGTTGATATCAAGAGTGAACTGTGAAGTCAAGGAAAAATGCTATTGAACCATCAGAAAGGCAATCAGAGAGAATTTTTAAAATTAAGGTTTATGTAGATTATTCGAATGGAAAGAAAATTTATCATGCAATACCGTGGCGTCATTATAGAATTATTGAACTATCAAGTGTTTGACGGAAACTGTCATAATATATATATATATATATTATATATATATATATATATATTTATATATAATAATAAATATATATATATATATATAGATATTATAATATATATATATATATATATATATAATTATATATAATATATATAATTATATATATATATATATATTATATATATATATATATATATATATAAATATATATAAATATATATATATATACCTATATCTATATATATATTACAGAATGTTTAGATTATATATATATATATATATATTATATATAATATATATATATAATAACTATATATATATAATATTTATATATAATATATATATATATATATATATATATTATTATATATTAATAAACTTAAAAAATTATAATTATACGAAGATACTATTTTTCTTATTTTCAGATCCGAGGATTTATTCAGGATGGATTTTCTCAGATTATATATATTGTGTATAGAAAGATAAAATATTATTTCAAATAATTAAATGAAATAATTTAATAAAATTTTTAAGTGAAATATATTTCTTTGCAAGTGAAATGAAACTTTTAATATATTAAAAGGAAAAAAGATATAAATTTCATTGCTAGATTATGGAAAGTTAATATATATTTCACTTAAAATAGTTTCTTTTATTTATTATTTCATTTAAATTATTTGAAATAAATATTTTATCTTCTAAGAAAATGAGCTCATGAGATTATCCATCGTATCTCAAAATCCTGAATCATGAAATTTCATAGTTTATGACATTCGTTATAATTATAATTTTTAAAAAGTAATACAACATACTAATAATTTTAAATTATATATTATGAATAATATATATATATATATTATATAATATATATATATTAATATATATATATATATATATATATATATATATATCTTATATATATAAATCTAATTATATATATATATATATATTACTAGTATAATATATATTATATAAATATAATATATATATATATATATATATATATATATATATATATAATATTTTATATATACGTATATATAACTTTTAATATGTACTTGATGACCAGTCGGTTAAGACATTATCTCTACGTAATCCGTACTTAAACCTGCAACCATTCACTCTCATCACTATCAGCAATGAATGATAGCTGATATATTCTAATACGACTGCTGAGTTATGGAATATATTAAACACGTAGTCATGCTGATCAGATAGACTCACAGATTAGACTGATGATCTTCTTATTATATACATCAGGTTATACTATTCTGATATATAGATATGTGAATATATCACGTTCCAATACATCCGGCACGTGTACGATAATGTTAAGACCGACTGAGAGATATATGTAATATTAATAGATTCACAATAACTAATAAAGTATCTAATAACGGGATATATAAGAAGTAAGGTATCATTACAGTATAATCACCTATATGTATGACTGTATTGCTATCGAGGCCCACGGACGATCCGAATCTTGAAAACACAGTTTCCTCAAACACTTGAGTCAATAATCCTATAATGACTTCACGGTATTGCATGATAAATTTTCATTCAATTCGAATAATCTACTAAACCTTAATTTAAAAATCTCTCTGATTGGCTTCTAATCGTTTAATTAGCATTTTTTCCTTGACCTTCACAGTTCACTCTTATATCATACTAATGATATGTTGTTACTCTTTAGGATCTGGCCCTATCTTCAAATCTTTTTATATTTTTCATTAATAAACCTTTGTTTGTCAATTGTTTCTTCACCTATCTATTCCTACATTATTACCCCCTTCATTTTTGATGGATATCCCATCCAGCAACAAATATCTAATAGTAGAAGGGTGGTCTTGAAATATATAAAACCCAAGAATATTTTTGCTCTTTATTGGTGCGCCGTTCACCTCTTGTAAGGAATAGGACTCACACATCTGTGTTGGTTGAACTCACACTGTTCTCCTTGAAAATTTGTGACATTGCACTTTTTCTTCTTATCAGCTCTTCTGCTTTTATTGATTATATCCAAACTCTCTCTCTCTCTCTCTCTCTCTCTCTCTCTCTCTCTCTCTCTCTCTCTCTCTCTCTCTCTCTCTCCGTTGAATTGTTACGTCACTCCTCTCATGCTATCGCTATTTATTCAGATAAAGCTCTTCTAAGTTCTTGGGTCGAATACCCTTCTTTCGAGATGAGATCGTGCAACATTCTTTCTTCACAGGTTCTGTCCTGCAATCCGATCCCAGACTTACCCTGTATAAGCCTGAATCTCGATTTTCTCTCTTCTATGGTAATATTTTTTAGGCCTCTAGCCCTTACCCTCCAGAGGAAAGAAAAAGTAATAAGAATAACTTAAAAAAATATTTTAGAAGCATGGAATTTAAATTATAAACTACTGTACATGCAAACCTTTAAACTTTTTCATGTGAAAAATCATTTCAAAACTATATATTAAAAATTAAATATACATTTATTAGATATTGCTTCCTCAAATAATCTAATAATTATATCTTAAATATTATCTTTACTCGTTAAGGACTGTCTGCTTAAATAACACACTAGCGTTTTAAAATAATAAACCAGTTTATTATTTTTTTATTGAGGTGTAAGAAATCAAATTTTTTTTGAATTTATTATCAAAAATTTTATTGATATATTTACTGTGTTAATAGTGTACTATAAGAAGCGAAAATACAATGTCTTGAAAATATCTTATTCAGGGCGATTATGGTTGTCTCCTAAGATTTGCATATTTAAATTTAAATTTTCTCTTATGCAACAGCTAGAGTTTTGTTCACTACCATTGTTATTTTCTTGTTCACTCTCATTATCGCACTCATGTGTAACATTCCATCACTCTTTATTAAAGTGTTTCTACTATTTTTATCAGTTTTGATGATTAAGAGCAAAGTAGTAGGCTTTATTCTTTTTAGGATACTGGTCACTTTCTCCTATCAAGTCTAATTTCTCATTGATTCGTTACCTAACATAATGTGCTTCAACACTTCTTTTAAGGTTAATTGGAATATTTAAAATTTACAATCGTTAAATAATTTCATTTTTGATATATCACGAGGAGCTTAATTGCCAAGTATATGATATTATAATGTTTTCTGTACAAATTGTATTTTTCTGTTCAAATACAGTTATATCTCTTTCTCTTTTTAAACGGACATTGCTCTTCTGAATTCTAATATCGAATACCTCTTCATTGATGATGGCTCTTGCAACACTTTCTTCTCCACAATCTCTTTCCAGCCCACTGATACCAGACTTTCCTGTTCTATGTTTAATCTATATAGATCCAATAATTGTTTGCCACTTCATTTTCAGCATTTAATCTAACTATTGAGGTCATTTATTTATTAACTATAATCAGAGTGCAAATCCAATGCCAAGATCTAGATACAGACCATGCAGCCGTATTCGTATCTGGAGCCGAGCCGGGGCCGGAGCCCGGAGCCGGGCCGAGCCGGAGACGGAGACCGGACGCGAGCTGGAGCCCGGCGTTGGTAGATTAGATCAAGTTTTTGAGTGTAGACGGAGTGAAAATAGATTTTGTTTCTTAAAATAACTTATCAAAACCAAAATTACAAAAGAAATAAAGAGAATAATAACAAGTTTTCATTTTTGTTTTACTTCAAAAGTTGCACAACCCTTGTATTAAAAATCTTGTAAATATCAATAGAGCAGCACCCACATCTGGAAAGCTTAAAATTGTTGATATAATAAACTGGTGTGGAGTCTGAGTGGGAAACGTAGTCAAAGTTGGAGCAAGAAATAAAATTTGCATGACTCCGTAACCTTGAGTCTAAAATTTCACCATCTTGTAATCTTCGTTTGCTTGCCGTCTGACATTTATCAATTGTTTGCTTACACATTTATGTGGAAGATTTGGATATGTACCGATGATAATATATAGTACTATATATATATATATATTATATATATATATATAATATATATATATATATATATATATGATATATATGCAAAACTTAAGTCTAAAATTTATAACTCTTGTAATCTTCGTTTTGCTGTTGTCTTACTACTCATCAATTGTGCTTACACTTTTTTTCAATATATATCTATATATATATATATATATATAATATATTAATATATATATATATATATGATATATATAAATATATATATATTTTATTATTTTTTCAGTTTTGCTATATATTATATAGAAAAGTGTATATAATTAAAAAAATAATGAAAATATATATATATAACTACATATATATATATATATATATAATAAATATATATAATTATATATAATATGAAATATAATTTAAGTGAATTTCATATAAAATATAAAATTATATATAAATTATTTGTTACCGACACAATAACCAGTCTGAGCCAACCGACACGCGGGAGGTCCTATATAGCTTCCTACAGATCTCCAATAGATCCAGAAAGTAAGGGCAACAGTTTCTTTAGCAGTATATTAAAGACATACAGAATAGCGATAGTAAAAATCAATCTTTATATCCACATACAAATCCTTATTCTGTCCTAGCAATAATCCCAAATATTAAATTCATAATGGAAAAAGCAATAATTACATCATAAACTCCAAAATATTAACAAAATATAAAATAAATCAAGTAACTATATAAAAGAAGAAGAAGAAAATTTAAGAGTACATTTATTTCATTATTCAAGGAATAACATCCTTTCAAATTTATTGAATTGGAGATCCTGCAGGAAATCAATAGAAAAAAGTCTTAGACAGTGGCTCCTTCTTCAGTAAAATAATGTGCAGATTTCTAAATAATATAACAATCAATCAGTATTCATATACTAAACAACACTGTGGATTTATAATAATCAAAATATCACCGGGTCACTAAACTTACAACTGGGTCACTCTGTTATTACAGTTTAAAATTTATAAGGAAACTTTAATGTGCTTAGGGGAAAATAAACAAAAATGATCTTCCCATTTAGTTCCTGTTAATGGTGGGGAGTACACTCAGCGATACCCTCCCAACCAGTGAGTGGGAGATACACTCACAGTACCCTCCCAATCACGTGAAGGCTGGTGGAGTTACACTCAATGTACACCTCCCAATCCAATGAAGGTGGGAAAGTACACTCAAGTACCCTCAATCCAATCCAGGCAAAATGCGATCCAAAATATCCATCTTGCAGTTTCTTTCCAGGCTTCAGGCTCAGAAGCAAAATATATCTCTAGGTTAGGATCACTGCTCAGGTAAACATAGCCGTATGCCAAAATATTCCAGTATATAGGATTCAACCGTTCCAGGTAAAAGTGATCCACAACTATTCCAGGTTAGATCACGTTCTCAGGTAAAAGCGATCCAAAATATTCCAAGTTAGGATCACGTTCCAGGTAAAGGCGATCCAAAATATTTCAGGTTAGGATCACGTTCAGGTTAAAATGAATCCACAGCATATTCTCAGGTTAGGATCTACGTGTCCAGGTAAAAGTGCATCCACAGGTATTCCAGGTTAGGATCATCATTCCAAGGTAAAAGTGACCCAGTATTCCCAGGTTGGGATCAAGTCCCGATAATCAGCTCTGGGATTTGGTCCCGGTATTTGGTCCCCAGCTTAGGGAAAATGACGATCTCAAACTTTGTTTCCACGAAACTTAACTCAACAAGTCTTTTGCAAAACTATTTGTACCTAAATCACTGACTTTGTATTCTTTAGAGACACTGTAATGACGGTTTCAATATCACACACCAGTTTCTATGACTTTCGCTTTCCTTGACAAACGAGAATGATGCATTTCCTTAGGTCCGTGCACGCCGTTGTTCTTAGTTAGTTGGTTCATTCAATATCAGTCTCCCATATAACTCCCCCTCCAAGATTGTACAACAATCTTAAAAAGAAAAAAAATCAAGCGCCAACTTCTTACCTTACTCATCCATCCTTCCAGTTGATGCTCTCCTTCGTGCTTCGGTCCTTTTCTCATACTCTATAACCCTCCACATTACGTTTGGCTGTTCCGGTACCGATCCTCTCGACCTTGTAAACGGTACCCTGTACAGATCCTCTGGTTCTGATGCACTCCGTTCCTGTTGTCTAGCACTGGTGCCAATCATCATAGCGTCCGTGACTTCACCTACTTCCACAAGCTCCTCATAAATAGACCTTGGTCTTATATTCTGAACCTTCAGGCTAAGTCACTGATATTAACTTCTCCTAAACCTCCTCCACCGTTCCTCCACGTTGGTCTTCCTCAGTGCGTCTCAAATGTCTATAATCTTGTTACTCAGCATCGATATCACCTCCGGGTTTTCAATTGAATCCATACTCGTCTAAACCAATCCGTTCCTCTTCCACTCTCGTCGCTGACCCCTTACTCCGAACTTTGTAATCTATCTTTTGGAACCCGTATTGATCTCTCAAATGCTTCAATGTCAAATTCGCTCTCCCTGGTCATTTTCTACTCCTACCTCGTCGAACCATCATGTTGTTCACCTTGTATCCCATCGGCGAAATTATTCATGCTGACCTTTCGGTTTTTGTGCCTTTATGTTTCTCCAAACCTGTCCTCTTTCTGCACCCATCACACTTATTTACAGTACTCCCTTGTTATACATTTGTAGTGAACAATCGCCATCTTCCTTGATTTTTGCCCCTTGTTTCTTTGGCGTTTTCGCCTCCTGTGTACTCGTCCAACCCATGGTACATGAACTATGCCTTCTTCAGGTACCTGTTCTATCCTTTTTCTATTTCTCAATGGTATTCCTTTTCTCCTCCGATTCTACCTCCTCACACTGGAAATACTGTCTAAGGTTTTCCGTGGGATCCGCCCACACCTTTAAACGCGAGTAATGTACCTAGCTACCTTGTTTTTCCTTGTATGTCATACGACATTCCTCGAGATAATGACCTGTGTGATTACGAATGGGACCTCATATTCTTGACCTAACTTTTGTCAAAACTACCTATCAACCGTTGAACCAACCCTTCCTGTTTTAACCCTTAGCTCCCACCACATACGTGGTAACCAGTTGAGTCTTCTTCCTGCCATTTTTCCTGTTGGCTTCTCGGGATTGGGATCACCCTTCCTTTTTCATGCCTTTCCACCATTAATTTTTCCTCTGGAGACATTCCCAACTCCGCATGTTTCGTATCATTATAAACTAGCACTGCCCTTGTCAATGAAGTATCCCAATCAGCACCTTCTATCCATGATGTTCCTTAAGAACTCGGCCAAAAAGTTTCTATTCGGCGAGTTCTACAGCCCCTGTTACTTGCTGGTTTGTAAGGACTGCTGTAGATGTGTCCGTCCAATACCGTAATTCCGTTTTTTGTTTTGAGTAATGCACTTCCTAAACTACTCCTTATAGGGAAGTACTTTGTAGGTAATCTCACAAAAGCTGGTTACATTTCACACTTGAAAGCGTCAACCACACTCTTTGCTGATTTATCCCTTAGGGGTTTCACCACACCCCACACTTACTGCCACATGATAATTGCCACCAGACATGCCACATTCCCTTTTCTTGTTTTCGGCATCGCCATTACATCTACTGCCACCAGCCGAAGGGTCTAACTTCTATTTTCCAGAATGGCGGAAATCATCACCTGTGGTCGATCTCTATTATAATTGGCCACTTTGGCGATTCCGAACATATCTTCACCGCCACCACCGATGAAATCCTTGGGTGCCATACGTGCTTGGACACCAGGTCCAACAATTTGTCTCTTCCAATATGTGCCATGTCCGTTGTGGTTATTGACACATACACTCACCCACCTGTTTAAACCCGAATGAACTGCACTAGCTTTTGCCCATGTCTCATCTTCACCAGATTTACCTGTTCATTAATAAAAATCATTCCCGGTTATCTCAAAAAATTCCTTTAAAGTGTATCCTTGTTCTAATTAGTTACCCTGTTTGTCCTCCGAACCTTATTTCCTCCCCCCGTACACATCCTTTACCACCTCTAAACCTTCCTGAAGATCAATAATGTCCTTTGCCGACAGTACATTACCCTCTTTCCACCTTGAATTGTTATATTGTATGCTCCTATTGTCGCAAGAATGAATCGCTCACATCATCTTCGTCATCTCCATGACACACTATTCCTCACCAAAGTCCAATGCCGCTTCTACATGTATTTTTAATGAAAATGATTAGTCCTAACCGTTATTAATCCTAACAACATCAATGGGTGGTGTGGTAGAGGTTTTATTATCCTCTGTTCCTGGTGATGCACTCTCGTGCTCGATATGAAATAACAAAATCCTTCTTGTAGCAAGTTAATAATTTCCACTTCACTGCTGTCTTTTACATTTCACTATATTTCCTTGTAAGTTCCACCCCGTTTTTTGAGATCCAAATCTACGTGTTCGCAGTGCTCCTTAAGACGTATTGGTTCAAATTATTGTTGTTATGTGTGAATCGTCAAGCTCCTACTTTTTCTGATCAGTTTACTAGATTGATCGTAACGTTGCTAAATGCACTCCACTTGTGCGCACCTAACCAAACAAACTTTTTGCCAAGTTTACTCCTCTCAGTATATGATCTGTCAACTATCCATACAGTGTCTGCTTCTGTTAAACTAACATCATAAGTTAATTCCTAGAAGAATTGTTTCGAACGAACGATATATGACTCCTTTCTGAAACCTCTTCTTCCTGCATGTGCAATTTCTCCATGGATAACTCTCGTCTCCTTCACTCTTCAGTTAGGTTTGTTCCTTACACATGGTTGAATCGTACCATCATCCTTCTCCCAAAGGGTGAAAGTGCGTTCTGCCACGCAACCTGGTGTGTGAAGCGTTTCATTTCAAAATCTCTGCCCTCTCTCCCCTGGTCCGATATGATACTTTTACTGAACTAGCACTTTATACCTATGTTTGCAACCAGATTTTATTACCCTAAACAAGTCAGCTCTTGCTCACAAGTTACAGCTCCTTTTTTCCCAGCTTCTAGCGTTTGTGAGCAGTATTCAGCATTTTCTTGTGTGTCATCAACATTGTCTACGTAAAAATTTACTTGGAATAATGTTAAGAAAAGTTCTGAGCTGTCCTATCATACAGCATTGTTCAGATCCCTTTCCAGGTTCCGAACTGAGCGTTCTTTCCCCAAACGACTTGTAACTGACAACAGTGCGTCTGCTCGCTCGTTTTTACGTCATTTTTACAATGATTAACCTTTTGCAAAGTTATCCAGATTCTACCGGTGCTCCTCCTCTGATATCCTTCTGTTACACTGGACCATGCATCTGCAAGATGTTCTCTCCCCGGATAGTTATGTATCTGCAAAACGTATTCATCAAATCGATCCACACTCGTGCCAGCTTACGGCACTTAACTTTCTCTTGTGTAGTAACTATCATGGCCGATGATCACGTAAAATAAAAATAAACTCATTTCCCTAATAAGAATGGCCTGAAACAATAAAATTTCCCACCTTAGTTCCAGGACTACGTTAAAATGGGTGACGGCCTTTGCTTTCGCACGCATTAAAGGAAGTTGCGAATTAAGCTTATGACGCCTTCCTTTCGTTACCTCTGTTTTCTGGCATAGGACATTGCTCCATACCAAACCGTGGCATCTAAAAAACTACAGCTTGTTCGCTCCTTTCGAAAAGTCAGGAAAAGAGTTTCATGATTCGTTCTATTCCTCTTTTTAACCCTGTAATGCCTTGTTACTCTTTCCTCCGTCACTCAAATCACATCTTTCTTCTGCCTCCCGTTAGTATGCTTAAGAGTCTGCTAACCTCCGACAGTTCCTTATAAACTTCCTCTGAAAGTTTTATCATGCCCAGAGATACCTTCTTAACTCTTCAACAGTGTTTGGCCTCTCCAGTTTAATCAACCTGCTCCACAAACACGGAAGGCTCCTGATCCCTGTTCTTACTGTGAATATGTACTAGAAACTTTAATTCTTATTTACTAACATTTCCCAACCTTAGACCTTTACGTTGGCTTCACAAAAACCGTTGTAATGCCTTGTCTATTAGCAGCAAGTGCTCTTCAAAACCTTTTGACATTAATAACACATCATCCAAGTACACCACCACCTTATCTTTATTAAATCCCACCATTATCCTTTGCATTTCTCGCTGAAACGCTGCCGGACCGTTCTTTAAGCAAAAGCTTAATCTTTTGAACCGGTACTGTCCACTCACCGTGGAGAAAGCCGTGAAGTCTCTGCTATCCTCTGCCAAGTTCATTTGATAGTAACCCTTAACCAGATCCAGGCTAGTAAAATACTTAGCCCCGTGACATGCGTTAATAGTTTCCTGAATGTTTGCCATTGGGAATTTGTCTGCCTACGTTACCTGATTTAACCTTCTATAGTCCACACATAACCTGAGTGTACCATCCTTTTTACGGATCGGCACCACCGGTGAATTCCATTCCGCTGCGCAAGGTTTAACTACGTCTTTCATACATAACTCTTCCACCTGCTGTTCAATCTCCTGGTTAGTTATTCTGATCAAACCTTCTTTGTCAAGTTGGTAAATAGGTGTTCTTATCGTGTCAATCTAATCTGCATATGGTTCATCGCAGTGTTGACTACGTCCGCATCACTCTCCTGCTTAAACGCCATTTGTCTTTTCACCACAAAACCTCCAACCTGTTCAACTCTGTTCTTACGTAATTCCATCCTATGAATTTAATTTCGTCTTTCAACTTTTCCTTCGTCCATTCTTCATCTCCTCGTCCTGTCACTTCCCGTACCGTTGTGTTCACTGTACATGTTGCAAAGCCACATACTTCCTTAATTTATCCTCATCTACTAGCACAAGTGTGCTATTCCTATTTTTCTCCTTTGTTAAACTTAAGGGCTTCGTATATAATTTCTTTACAGTACCCGTACTTCCTCCTCATTCCCATTTCACCAAAACCGGGAGTAAAACCCTTTAAATTGTGAGTTATATCCCCTTTGCAATTCTTTTCTACCTTTCTATAATATAATTGTTTTGCACGGTACTGCCCTTCATAACTCCTTGCGTTTGACTTGTTTCGACTTCCATTTCACTTTAACAGTTTTTATCAATTTATCAAATTACCATTTTATCTTTGTATTGAATGTAATTT